>SJOL01005200.1:254186-272737 GCA_004794785.1 Opisthorchis felineus
TGGCGCTTGTGCATCAAAGCTATCGCCTTCAGTGCGTAGCTACCCAGTTCCCGAACTAACCAGATGTGCCATCGCCCCCAAGGTGTGGCTGTATGTCCCACACTGTCCCGTTTTCCGGTGATCGAAACTGTAGCAGCTAGAACCAATATGCCTATGGAACACGTTTTACAGCTGATAAATTGAACTCAATTTTCCCATTTCGGGTCTGTACGACCTGGATCACGGGCCAACCAGAAATGGGATCCACCTGGATTTTGTACTCACCGCTTCTCCTGAATTTTATTGCTCAAAACCTTGTGCGCCTCTTGCAGTCTCCGACCACTGCATTATCTCTGCCTCTTTGTTTATAATACTGCTATTTTAAAGGCTCCGCTGACAGAAACGCTACATGCCTGTAGATAATGTCGTGTTGTTGAAGATTTCTATCGCGATTTCTCTGTCCTCACTTCAGCCCATGGCTTTCACGCGAAATATTTCCGTATTAAATTTCGACTTAGTTAATGTGTCAGCTATAAGTTTGACGGAAACTCCGGGACTGCGCCTACCTGATGAACCCCAAGAAGGGCAAAACCGGTCGTGGGCTGTCGAAGAGTTTTCAGCAACCTTGTGAGTAGTTTCCTTTATGAGTTTCAGGGCTCTTTAAAGGGGAAGAAAGTTCCTTTTTAGTAGTTCAGAAAATATGACAACGGGGAAGTACAAGTCAAAGAGAGGTGCATGAGAGTAAACACTGGAAAAGTCATATTTCTCCAACAGGTCAACTGACTTTGTGCATCCTAGAAAACAGAAGAAGCATGCTTGATGCTTCTCTTATGAAGGAAATTGCAGATCGTGTTCTTAACTATGCGTGTGCGTTCCCAGACACCACCTGTCCCGGGGACTCACCGGTCTATTTTTATCCAATTTAATCTGAAATTCCTACGTTCAGACAGTTTCTTCAAGGGTGGGGAAGCTTTTGTTGAAATACATTCCCTTGAGTATTACATTGGTGTCGACGACAGACTCAATTGAATCTCACGTTCATGATATTCATCTGAGAACACTCTCACCTTCGACCACAAAGGTGCAACCATCCAACTCTCCTGAGAATTCTGTTTACTCTCATGCACCTCTCGTTGACTTGTACTTCCCCGTTGTCATATTTTCTGAACTACTAAAAAGGAACTTTCGTCCCCCTTAAAGAGCTCTGAAACTCATAAAGGAAACTACTCACAAGGTTGCTGAAAACTCTTCGACAGCCCACAACCGGTTTTGCCCTTCTTGGGGCTCATCAGGTAGGCGCAGTCCTGGAGTTTCCGTCAAACTTATGTTTCCTTTATGAAAATATACTGCGACATCTCGAATATCGTGCCAACTGAAACATGAGGCGAGCTGTGCACAGCACATTCAGTTGAAGAATAGCATAAACGAGAGATTTAGTTGAGCCTCTCGTGAAAACCAAATTGATTTGCAAATGAGTGTAGCCCCGAAACTCATTTCACGGTCGAGTTATCACCTTTGCTTCTTCGAGTACATGCGTCTAATTAACATTTTTTCTCATCGTCATCATGACAGACAGCGACATCAGTGTTGACGCTGATGCTTCAACGCCGCATAGCCACAAAGTTTACTTACTTATATATGAGGTCTTAGACTGAAAAGAAAAGTGGGTGACAGACAGACCTGATTTTGGCTTATCGCAAATAGTCTGAGGTGCCCACCACCCCAAGCGCCCAGTCAGATAATCTGGAAAGAAAATGACAGCATGAACGCCACTGAAATTGGTTAACCATCATTCACTGCAATGTCTCCAGCTAAACGCAGGAGGACCAAGGGGAACACTTCCTGGAAGGCGAACCGCACCAACAATTTTGATCACCTATACTGAATTACAAGTCCAACCTTCAGCAAGATCTCACAGTCGGACCATGGATTCTCTGAAACACATTCATACCTGTATTTCCCCGTACCCTATCCCACTTTTGGCTTCTGATGTGCAGTCTTGTCGTAATTTTCAATGGATATTTCGTCCTGTAAGTGAAGCCAATCCACGCCAAAAAGACGAGAAGCACTGTATAGCTGTTTCATTCTTATTGCGGATCATCGGCGTTGCGCATCTCACGAACCTCCAATAGGAAGCTTCGAACCCACGACCGGCGGGTTTTGAAATCTCAACCTTTCGGACACGAGCGGCTGATCAGCGGTGGGATCAACCATTTTTGTGGTGAGAATATACCGATATCACGCCACACCGGTGGGACTCAGTTACTTGCCATCATTGTGAGAATACAGGCCGAATAAGTATGGATAAGTATGATATTGACCTTTGTATGATACAGAGAGGTAGAATTCCAGGGACAACTTGTTTACAATGCAGTGCTCTGATCTGCTAAACCCTTGGTCTAGCTAAAACATCGAACTCGGAGAAAAGTGTTGCGTGAAATGGAACATGGTTTCGGCAAGGATGTTTTTACTTGTACAGGATTGGGTAAGAAAGAACCAGGTCACATTAGAGTTACCCGTATTGTCCACGGAGTATACCAAGACACTTTATTACCTTCGTATTGATTAGACTCGACTAGACCTGATGTGAGAGCTTTATCGCTCGTTCCCTTCAGTCTTCAACATCTTTGGTGAATAGTGAACAATTCGATGTGGATTGAGTGAACAAGCAGTCAAATGGGATCAAAATCGGACTGACCTGCGAAGCGCTCTTCGTTACACTTGGAGTGGTCTTGATAGGGTTTACCATAACCTCAACGTAGAATTCGGGACAGTAAGAAGGGTTTCAACAGAACCACTTTCCGTTACTATTCAACCTAACGCAGATACGATGTTAGAAAGGAGATTGACAGAAACATAAGACAATGCAAATACGGATATCATGACTGTGAAAGATAATGGATGGGGCATCAGGGATCACGGGTTTTGTTATGAAACAAGTCCTTTCGGGTGCAGTACCAATGCGAGCGTACGACCGGGAATGGCAAGCTGCGGCAATTCGGACGACTGTAGAGGACAGTTGGAATAGTGGGAATCGCCAAACCTCACGGACTGCTTGAATTGCGCAGCATCCAAACGCAAAGAGGCATAGGCCAACAAAGAATGAATTTCTTGCAGGGTGAAACGACCTTGAACAAATGTTGGGTACTTGCTGATTGCAGTGACCTTGGCCACGTGGCCCGTGACCAAGTGTGTAAGGGGTTTGAAATTCCGTCCTGAACGACCACGTTCGATTCCAGGCCAACAGAATTTCATTACACGGTTAATTAGTTATATTGGAGACAGATGTGGACGGTAGAAAACAAACACAAAAGCAGTGGTAAATCTGAGACTCCGTACAAGTCAACGATGGGTAGTCAGTGAACGAGAACAACATATACATCTGACTACTTACCAGTAGTTGGAGTTTATACGGAGTCTTACCATTTTGGCTCTTATGGGGCAGAAGTTCCCAATCCATGCTCGCGATGATCCAGCTATACCAGATGTCTGTAGATTCAACAGGAGAATTCGGCGGTCCACATGATCGAAAGCTTTTGAGATGTCTAGGTGTGCCATTCTACTCCAGCATCCATAGTCCACGAAGATGTGCGAGGGTGCTAATTGCAGAAGCCGTGTTGTTTCGGGGCCATTACGACCAGTTTGGCTTTGGATACCGCTGGAAAGGGGGAGGCTACAGATGGGCAGTTGATGAATCTACTCCACGACCTCACTGGAATACTGGCTTGAGGACTCACTCTTTGCATCTGAAGTGGGAATAACGGATTCGGTAGAAACCGTATAACATGCAACGAGCTGTAATGTGAAGCACAGCAAAGTATCGTTGTTTCAGGGCTATTCCTACAGCTTTCCCTGTCATTACTAGTTCATTCGATGCAGTTGAAGGTTAGATCCCGATTCGTCAAAGTGCTTTCTGCTCATTCTTGGTATTCTTACAAGTATACGGTTGTCTTCTCTGACTAATTGTGTGGGTGAGAAGCGTCGTGGACAGGCCTTGTGTTTGTAAGTCGATCGTACAGTGACCACACAGAGTCTATTCTGGTAATACACTTTCTGGTTCTGCTGCTTATAAATCGTTGTTTACTCAAAGGCCGAATTAACTCCCCTCCCAATGCCGTAGGAATCATGGTCTCAAGTTTGTCTACAATGTTGTCCGGGCTACATCGGTTGGAACGGTATGGAGGGACTCCCACGTGCCGTTCCTACCCAGATCCTACCAGAACATGGTACAGCGTACACATGTGGGTTAATTTATACATGTTGTTTAGGTATGATGCATAGTCTGCCTTTAGAACGCTTAGTCCGGGAAGAGGTTGCATCAAAAGACCGTCTATCATCAGCTCTTCGTTAGTTAAAATAAGATCTGTAGAAAAGGATCGTTTACGGTGAGGGATCCTTACAGTGGTTATGTAGTAGCCAGAAGCCAATTTCGATGACCATCGTTGTAGAAACCAAATTAGCTAGCCACACGTGTGTGCCTTAGATATGTATTATGAGTTGTGCGGGCCACACCAAACAGTTATCCTCACGTGAGTTGACGGCTGGACACGATTGCCCATTCCTATTCACCCTATGTCCTCAGTCTCTTGAGGTAGCGCCGGTTATGACGCGTTCAACCGAATGCACATGCAACGCAGGCCGCATGTTAGAGACGAAGGTGGGTATTAGCCTACCGTAATAAGCAACCACCGATAAGATCTTGCAGCTGAGCTTTAAAAACTTTCTCTCGATGAAAGGGTTATCTATACCGACTGGATTATAGAAAACCTGGTAGTCAGAACATCACTGAAACTTCCACGCAGTAAGGGGAGAGGGGCAGAAGCCAGTGAACTATCTTTCATCCGCTGAGTCTAGAGGCAATGTACAACAACTACGGGCTTTAAATCATCAATACGCGTTTTGAATAGACACTATAGGGCCTCTGCTATTTACGTCTTAGAAATGACCTCATAGGATAGAATTCCTCTGTGGCAGACACACACGTCTGCTCCTCGTAATAGGCCACATACAGACAGCGTCTCGGTGGTTGAAACTTCAAGATCATTAATTTCTGAAGATAGCCAGGTCTTGGTTACGGCAATTATCTCCCATGACGCTCTGACCACTGAGTCATCTCGCCTCAATGCTGGGACACATTCAATGAAGCGTCTCACTTGTTCCTTGATAAAGGTCATCTTGATTGCTCGAAAAGTTCCTCCTGTACGTGGATACCAGTACTTCTACTATAACTGTGCTATTTTCACGGACTACACACTACAATCACCTCATCGTGTGCTTGCAAATGCATTTTGATTTATTTGTTGTTTCTAGAACGCATTTCGGGCTTGACCTACATAAAAAGCATGTTGGGGTCTGACGTCTGTGTTAAGTGGTCTTTCATCTTTCACCGCACAGGCTTTTGGAAGCGAAAAGAATCACATCACATTTTACGGTGTGACACATACGCGGAATGTCTTCAATGAGATATTCATGTAGGGTGAACTACCAGATACACGCTGAAAATTATGGTCGACTTTCATATGCGTACTAATTAGGAACCAGCAGGGTGCATTTTTGGCGGTAGTGTAATTTCACCAGCTGCCCATAGCGCTGTTTTCTGTTCAATAAACAATGTTTCTAAACCTGGAGGACGAGTTCAGGTTACGTGTTCGGAACTACTGCCCGTGCCGCCGAACAAGCTATTGGGTTAGAAAAACGATTAGAGATACCCGGATGTTTAAAACAGGTGTGGTGATTAGTATCCGTCTATTGTTGGAAGGTCGGCAACATCAAACCAGGAAGACGTCAAGGCTTCGCTAACCCATAGTCATAAACTGTCAACCCAGTGGCTCACGTCCTGCAGATTCCACCTGAGGTGATGTCAGCTGTTGGCTAAGAAGCACCTGCCATGTGACTGGCAGGAGTCGAGGTTATTTGGCCTGTGGATACCCAAAATATGCAGCCAGTAAAAGTACTCGGGATAGTGTGAACAAACGGGCACATATTCGCATGTTTGTCAGAGCGGAATGAAACATTTAATCCTCAGCCTGCTCATATCACAATACAAACTAACCCACAGTCACAGTATGGTTTCCCGGTCACATGCCTCAATGCCTAAATGGAGCTCTGTGCTATTCAAATTGAATTTATGTTTTGCTATGAAAATTGACACAGCAAATGATTCGTGAAGTGACTTCTAAAAGGGTGACGAATAGAGTTGAAGCAACTGTATTCAATCGGTATTTCCAGGCAACTTTCTTGCTTTCATAAACTTTGTTTCTCGCCTCCAAAGAAGGTTCAGCAGCGATTCGGCCTCCTCAGCGTCTCCTCTGCCTAGCGGCAATTTATTTCGATTCTGATGGTACTAAAAGGGCAACTCCTAGGATTTATGTCAGATAACTGAATTTTCACCCGTGGATTACAGGGAAAATACAGGGCCAAGTTAGTCATGGAGTGTCAAAGTTTTCAGTAGCATAATGAGTAGTATGTTCCTGCGCGAAAAAATAACGACGGTTTGAAGTATTCTGCTCATCATAAAGTGACACTTATACGTGCTTTTACCATTCTATCTTATAGAGACGATACACTCACGCTGGCTACCGAGGTAAACAAAGTGAAGGATAGGCTGCTGCAGCTGAAAAACTACATCAAAACAATGTATGCCGAGTTGGTGGTTTGTGGCGCAGAAAGGAACACCCTTAAAAAGCAAGTTCTGGTGAGTTCGATTCGGCGCAGCACAGGTTTCACAGTGACTTCAGACTAACAGGTTCTACCAGCACCATGTTATTTCAGTGCAAAATCCACGTCAGTTTCAACCGGGATCGTTGGCTCTTTATTCCAATTGGGGCCTACTCAGCATCGTGGTTGGTTTCAGTCTGTGGTACGGACATATGTAGGCATAGAAAAGATGAGCTTTACTCATCATATACCATCATAAAATCAATTCATTTGTGGTACAAGGCTGCCGCACACGTGATTATTGATTTCCTGTCGGGACAAAGTCAGTTATTTCACCGTATTACACACCACCTTTGGGAAGCACAAACAGTGGCGCTCGTCCATACATGGGAACTATTGACAGTAACTTGTGATCAGGAAAGTTCGGTTAGTTAATCTGGTATATACTCACATAACGCAAGGTTACAGTGTCCCTTCAACCAGCATCTCAAGTGGACATGATCCTCTGCACAGGTCAGTGTCTCAGACCGTCGAATCTGATCCTCCTGGTACTAATCAAACTATTTTAGACTCTCCTGATGAGACCAAGGTAGACTCAGTGTGGAAAGCCCATTAAAGAAACATCACTTGCAGTCAACCTCTAATTTCACGCCCATCGTGACAGGTTGACGTATTTTATAGGCATACAAACTCACCTTTTCGACTACCAAAATACTCAAGCGTGTAAATGGGGCTGCGCTGCTTTCGGAAGAAATAACTCACCCTCGATAGATGAATTGATCACATCACATAGGTTGCACTGGCTTGCTGCGTATGCCAGTCGACCGAATTCCTCAAAGGGTTCTTTTCGCACAACCACGTGAAGGGTGGGAACGAGCCAGAGGCGGTCAAACAATGACTTGGCAGCAAAGTATAAAAGCCATTACCAGCAAACTCAACTGCGCTGGTCATTGCCGTCTTCCTGGATGAGGACCCCGAGACGGGCCACATCAATGGTTAGAGACATTGTCAGACATGGCCCAGTCGCGTCCTCAATGACGGTCGTGCATCCAAGCTATTAGCTTCAATGCATAGTTCCCTTCCCAATTCCCCCACTTGACAGTCCACTGACAGTGCTGTATTTACGCACCAATTTGTCAGCTCCCGTCTCCAATGCGCAGCTGTCTACATCACCTCCCCAAATCATCGGTGAACGAAACTGTGGCAGCTACAACCACTGTACGACAAGTACACTGTTCTTACAGCTGATAATAATGATGATGAAATTTTAATGGTTCCGCTTGTTTCCCCCTCGTCATGGTGCATCACCCAGACATACTTTCTCGTCTGCACAGCAGCCATTTTCTGATTTTCTCTAATAGTACGGAACTTGTCTAACTTGGTCCGTCTGAAAATCGCAAAATTGTGGTGATACACTTAGCACTGTTCGTTTAAATTCCACACCCAGTACATGCATGAGATTTAAAAATACATTTATGGCATACGAGGCGCTACTAGATTTCCAGAAATACGCGCTGCAAATTATTGTGGATTGACTGTTTACGTTTTTTTCATACTTTCCTTTATTTCATGCACATTGTGTGTCTACATCAATTTTTTAGACTTGGTTTGAGCGGGGGCGGCTTCTGGCTTGTGGGTAAATTAACCAATCAGAACGCCGGACTGTGTATGAATCGTAACTGCGATTGGTTTATCTTAGAACACTGGCCCACAAATGTGCCCACCACTAGATGCAAATCGATTTTTCATCAGAACGAACTTCGCGTAAATGTGTCCATCTCCAAACTACGATATTGTGATGATACTAACACGTCGACTGCTACAAAGTTGACATTTTTATCCTATGAGCATGTCATTTCTGATGCACTTTCAACCACTCTTCACGCCGAGTCACTTCGGGCTTACCAGTGTGTGGTGACCTGATGATCTCCTGTCAACAGACTGTCGCAGTTCAGAGATGGACCTAGTCACGTGAGTCCCGTTTCGTACTGTTCTACTGGAGAGGGCGTATACTCTGGAGCCGCAAATTAGTGCCACAGAATGTACAAGAGCATTGGCCCGTGAAAAAGCGAAAATTGTTGGCGCATTTCAGAACTAATATAAACGAAAGTTACGGGATGAGACTTCACGTATGGCCATGTTATCAAACCACTGTATTTTAACCTTTAAAAAACTGGGCACGTATCCGTATACAAAATAAATCAATATACTGCTACTTATGATAGACTCCCTTCCTCATGGTGTCGTCTCTTCGACGGGAGGATGGTATATCGATTGAATTAGAACCTGGAGTATATCTAGCACATAGTGAAACAGCCGAATCCTATCCGAAAATACGACCTTGGTAAAGTTCTCCCATCATTCAGACCAACTAAAGTCCATTGCGGGGATTGATAACTAACGTAAATCGAAAAACTTCTACTGTACTTAGCGAAATACACTCATTTCCACTGTAATCTCTCGTCATCATGCTGCCAACGCGTTGTAATATAAATGTGTCTCCTTCAACTGCATGCGCAGTCCATTGACAGTGCTGTATTCATGCACCAATTTATCAGCTCTCGCCTCCAATGCGCAGCTACGTACCCCACCTCCCCAAATCATCGGTGAACAAAAATGTGGCAGTTACAACCACTGTACGACAAGTACGCGGTTCTTACAGCTGATAATGATGATGGATGATGATGCGCAGATCGGTCGGAAAATGAGAAAGCTGCTAGGCACCATAGTGTTTTCAAACTGTTGCAGAAGCTAGGCTCGTTAATTGAAAATAAACAATCGATCATCAATAGTTTCGCCAACACAGTGGCATTAATAGGAAGCCACGCCATTGGGGTTCACAGGTTGCAGTAATTGTGTCATATGGTCATTCGCGAAAACCGAAGAAAAAATAAACAAACTGCAGATAAACGATGAACATTGTTACAGCTGCTATCTGGGCTTAGAACCATACCAGTCAGTATCTGATAGGTGCGTAGAAGCCGTCGTCTGAGCGGGAACGCTTAACAGAAGGAGTGATGATCAGTCATTTGAGACACGTTTATATGTATCACGGGGGAAAATGAATGAAAATGATAAAAATGACGAGATAAACCGATGTCTGCAGTGACATGACGCAAGAAAGCTATGGCCCGCAGATACGGATACTTAAATGAAAATGGTTCGTTTGCACATAGCAGTGGTCGGAGAAATGAGCTTCCATCATGCACAAGTGCTCCTTGTAGCCTATGTGCACTGTCATGTTAGAAAAATGATGTATTGCCAGGGGGGTCGTTGTGATGCTGTCTTTATTCGGGTTATGATTATAACAGGGATATTTCTTGGCAGCATCTGTGGATACGGAGTTAAACTATCCAGCGAGACAACAATTCACTTCTTAATGGAGCTTTCATCCCGTAAGTGAAGCCAATCTGGGCTGAAAAGCTGAGAAGCACTATACACCTGCTTCACCAGCGTGATGTGGAGCCAGCCAACACATGTGATCACGTGATGTGGATTCCGTGATTGAAAGATGGATGGCGCTATATCCTGCCTAAGTGCGCGTTCATCACACTGTTGATCAGCCGCTTGTTGTTCAACGGTCAAGTGTTCGAAGTACCAACCGGGAGGTCTCCGAGATTCATGAGGCGCACACTTCTGATGGTTCGGAATAAGGATGAAACAGCTGTACAGTGCTTCTCGACATTTCAACACAGATTGGCTTCACTGACAGGACGAAATCTCCATTAAAATTCCAAAATCTCCCCACATTGTCATATTACGATTTTTCTATCAGATGCTGGAACAAAAGTTGGATATCTACAACTTGCGCATGCGTTATGGACAGCCTCCGAGCCCAACAATCGAGCAAAAGTGGCAAACAAACGTCCGAATCCGAAAGCATCGGGAAACCTCAAAGCAAAAGGTCAGTTGAGTGCAACAATACAGGATACCTCACCTTCAAGCCTAACTATCTCCCGCCCTTATAAGTATATTTTTATGAATACAGCAAGACTCTCAATAAGAAGTTTCCGCAGCGCGAGGGGAAAAGTGTTCCTACTGTACACCTGGAATGTGATTTACTGCCATGTGCGTCCGGTTAGATACGCGTGCGCGCATGTATGTGTATGCTTGAGCAGATGTACCTTTTAGATTTACTTCACCACGTTTTCCAGTGAAAGATGAACAATCTAGTTGAGTACAGAACAACCTAAACGTAGCACAGGAATATTCAGACCCAGGTGAACAGCAAGACCTAATCATTAAAACAGCCGTACGATATACATCCTTCTAGTTCCCAACACTACGAAAAGGCAGATATCAACAATGGGACCCCGGTTTTGTATGCAATCATGGAACGGTAATGAAATATACTTGTGAAGAAGGAAAAGCTTCAGTAAACCGAAAAAGTGATTCAAGCTTCGTGCACAAATGTTGATAGAGATGTTTCAGGAATAACGCAAAATTACACAAGTGTACACCAGCACAACCTACAGAAGCACAGAAGCGAACGGGCAAAATTACAATTAAGATGTGCTCAAAAAAAATCAAACGAAATGTTGATGAATCTGGATAATTTTGAGATTTCTCAAAGATGCCGACAAATGCCATAATTTCATGCCAATGTTTTCTTCAGGCATTCAACTGTTTTACAGACATTTTTGGTGGGCGTCGAGGTATCAACTCTCTTTCAGGCCTGACAACCCCACGGATTATAATTAACGCCAGGGATCGTCACTGACAGATTCTTTCATCATAGCATTCTTTCTTACATAGCATGTACCAAATGAAAAACTACAAATATCTAGCGAGAGTTGTCGTTTATCCCAGGTAATAAAAACATCAAACCTCAGCTGTGGTTCTATCAAATTGAAAAGCTTCTCGTCTGATATGAGTTTCCAGGTCCATATTGATAAATACATCCAGGTAGCATTGATCCAACCCATTTATCATACGTGAAACAATGAAAGACTGACTAATTGGTATGTATGCGAACATCTGCTCGAGTTACCTGCATCCGTCGCTCACTAGGATCATATTAAAACGGAAAAACTTTCACAAACCTCGTGTGTTGCTTCCATCTCGTAAACACACATACACAGCTGGCGCTCTGGCCCTCATGCATCCGATCGGCAACACCTACCCGAGAAGAAGTGAACTGATCTTAACCGTGATTAGCGTTCAGTACACTGACACTTCTACAGTACGACCCAATTCTCTTACAGGATAGCACCATTTAATGGGTGAAAAAGTCTATAATGGCCCTTCAAGAGTCGGTGTCGGGGATGTGTGTGCTCCTTATCGACGAAAGCACAGCTGATTGGATGGTCAAATATCCTTTTACTATTTCATGTGCTGAATAAAACTCAGGTTTCAATATATAAAAATAAAGGCAAATGAGGTCTACAAGACCCGATATTGCCTTTGTGACGTACATCCGTAGACTGGTGAGAAGCTGATACCTTGGAGCAATGGTCTGCTTCAGCTCACTTTGAGCGTAGTCCACACTTTGTTCGATGAATTAGCTTAAAAAGTCGACATAATTGCAAAATGGAGTATTACTCATCATCACCATGGACAACACGACATTAGTGTTCAACACTGATGCTTTGTTGCCATAAAAAAGTGCTTGCATCTTGAATTCTTGTCTCTGAGACACAGCACACATCAATGCCAAGCGAGTCCAGTGTGAGAACAAGGGCAGCTTGTTGACCTGCTTGCTTCAGAGTGCACACATTGAAGTCGGTCAGATAGACTGGGCATCGAGGCTTGAAGATTGATTTCGAGATGCCTAAGGATGTCGGCGCCGGATGACCCGCAGATATTGCTTGTAAAACCGAGACAGGACGAACGGAGTCATCAGTCCTAAGTGCTGGGCCTACAAGAGTAGAGTTATTAATGGGGTGGGGAGAGGGAGAAGCAAAGATATGTGAAAGAGAAGGAAGGGAGGCGTCAGCAGTAGCCTGTTTTCGCTTACCCGCCCTGCTGTATGCAGTGAGTGAGGCGACCCGGCTGATGGCACCCACTCATGGCCGATGTGGCATGAGTATTGTTAGTTGTAAATGTCATGGTTGTACGTGGGCTGGCATACTGCCAGGGCGCCCACACCTAGACAGGAGGACGATTAGGGTCCTCAACCAAAGCCTTTGGCTCTGAAGCCTGACCGCAAGGCAGCGGTTTGGTTGCAAATGCAAGTACACTACCATTTCTACGGAACAAGTCGCCACATATGTTTCAACCCCCAACCTGGGGGACCAGGAGACTGTGTCCGTCATACCTCTAACCATTGACAAACCGGGTATGAGGGATTCTGCAAGTGTCGCGCGGACACCCCACAGTATAGCAAAATGGGTCGCCGAGGTACACAAACCGTCCACTACGATAAGATCCAGTCTCCTCGTGACGGGAAAAAGGTCCTAGTTAGGACCTAAACTCAAACAAGCGCTCAGAGAGGCTAGCCAAATATGGATGCTTTAGTGGGTTGCTCTCTTTTGAAGGTGAACTTTCCGGAGAAGAAACCTCATTACTTATTCATTGGTTGTGACGAATTACGTCCTAATAATTCTAATAAAACAGTTGTTACAGAATACTGGATACTCAGGATTTGCCCACTAAACCGCAGGAATGCTTGGTGCAGACGGCTGGTAACCACTCGAAACGACATCGATAGTATACCATTAATTAAGGCTGAACTTCTGTGCTGTTTGTAGAGATTAACTGAAAAATTTAACAGCGGTTTCATCCTGTCAGTGAACCTAATCTATGCTGAAAAGCTGAGAAGCACTGTACATCTCTTTCATGCTTGTTGGGAGTCATTATCAGTGCGCATCTCCCAAAATCAGAGAGTTTCAAACCCGCGACCATCCATCCGATGGTTGAACACCCAAACGTTTGGCCACAAGCGGCCAATCAGCAATGTGACTAGCTCTCATTTAGAAAGAACACACCATCACTCATCCTTCATTAACGGTCATGTATTGACTGGCTCCTCGAGTGACGACTTCTCAGAAGGAAAAATTGTTTTCGGTAGAATCCAGAACCCAAATATGCACAACCACCTGGAATAAAAGTAGACAGTATCGGGACAAAGGGGAAGCAACACAAATCAGCGTTTACCTCCGTTTTTAAGGCGATAAATGAACGTCAAAATCTATGACTGGTTATCATGACGATCTGAGAGTGGTACTGGATTCGTCCTGACCTGGCACTGGAGTTGGATCAACCTGTGAGCTCGAAGTATATCTGAGAGAAGACAATTAAGCTGGAAAATGAATCAACGGTCGCTTACGACGTACCGGTGCATTGTGTATACAGGGACGACATAACTGAAACGTTGAAAGACATCAAACAACCAAGGTTACCTTGCGAGATCAGAGGTCACGAGAGCAGCGCACTGCTGATAATTCCTAATACGGATAAAACACCTTTAAAGTGCTTCTCGGTTTTATAGCATACATTGAGTTCACTGACAAGGCGAGAATAATCAACACTGTCACTTCATTGGTCGGCGAGGTGTAATCGAAGACTAAACCCAAATAAGACCATTTTCATCCAATGTAATTTGGACTTGTTTCAGATAAAGCCAATGCGTCCTCCCGGGACCCTGCCGAACATGTCAATCGCAGCTTACGGGAGGAAAAAGAAGGATTCGGTCTTCCTTTGGCAACCAACAGAAGAGCCTATACAGCCACAAGACCTGAGCCAAAATAACGAGGGCAGCAAACTCCCCGGGGTCACTAAATCAAACGGTAGAACGTCAGGTGGTAAAACAAGGTCACTAAAAAGGTATGCTCTATAATTACGCCTCCGCTGCAGCTGTAACAACGTATCCTTAGTCATTAAACTGTGTATGAGCCCTGTTGTAACCTTGAGCTGTAGAAATTTGTAAGCCGTGTACATGTGCGGCATTGTCCAGGGCACCACAGTTGGTGGTGAAACAATGCTCATTGGACTGCAAGTATACGTCTGCCCTCAATCAGTTTGAAACCGACAGAAAAGTCATTGTTCAAGAATGATCTGGGAAACAATCGGTGGCTAACGATTGGTCTTGGCTACAAGAGCCTCATGGGACCGAGTCTGCTAAAGAAATCGGGTTTTCAGACAGACGGAGAACCGGTCAGCAGGTTAAATCAGCTTGTGACTGATTCTTATGGCTGCTAACATGGAGGTGAATTGGAGTTGGGGCCTTGTTCTTTCGGTCCAGGGTACTTTAGTTAACGATTTCCCTTAGGTGTCGTTTTTACCAAGTTTGTTAGCTTGTGTTGGCTAGTAATTGTTACGATAATTGGCCTGAAGGCTAAGGGAGGTCACGTGGATTTTGGTCGGCTTGAGTCCCAAACCATTTCAGTTGAAAATACCTCCTTACTGATGACCACACACAAACAAACCATCGTACCGTCTTAAGCTGCCAACCCAGAAGGGTATCAACCCCAGTATAAGGAAGTTACAAGTAAACGCGGCCGGCGGCGGTCACGCACGAAACAGGAATGTCTGGAGATATTAGAAAGGTGCTGAACATTAGAACAGCCCAGAATGAGAAAACTATGCGCTAAAGTGCAATCGAAGAAAAGTCTACCGGTTGACAGAACCAACAGTTGTGTATAGCAAGATAGTATGCAGCGACTGCACAAGGGTTTACATGGAACAGACGACCGCGCAACTGCACATTAGCAGTAATGAGCAAAAACAAACCAGCAAGAAACAGTCAGTTGACAGGTGAAGGGCTTAGCATTGGTGGGGCATCAACTAAATAACAGATACAGAGTTGGAAAAGTCAGGCGAGGACGATATCTATGTCCTGTTTACTTATACGGTGTTGACCCTATGAACAATGTTCAACTGGCTTTCGTGTCCCTGCTGTGCAAAAGCACGGTTCACGATGCGCTGCGGACAATGACCAGAACAAGACATACTCTGCTTCGAGCTGGAAAAGGGTCTTACCTCGTTTAGGGACGATCGGGCGTCGAGAAATGCTATCCACCGTTCCACTTCAGAGAGGACTCCATTCCAGTAACAATGCTTCTGACAATTCCAACCAGGTGATTAAGTGAGAGGCCTCCCTTCGCAGACGTCTCGTGGAGAGAAACTACTGCATTTAACGGTGGTCTGACACATAAACGGAGTTGTACACGAGCACCCTCGAATCAGGGGTTCAGTTGGGGTGCGAACATTATTCCATCTGTTCAACCCCACGCCGGTTAGCCAAAAAGAATAAGAGTATTGGTCGAGTTTCTTGACGGAACACACCACTCACAAGGTTGCTAAAGCCTCTGTATTTCCACTCAGTAGTTTACCCTAGTAGTGCGTCTACAAGTAAACTGTCGTCGTTCACCAAGCAATTAGTCTCACGTAAACCGTCGTCACCAGTAAACATAAAACAAGTCCCATCCCGCCCTGACACGATTATTCTGGATGGTCCACACCAAATGGAACCGGGAGCATACGGCACTGTTGCGTTCTCCACTTCAAGCTTTGTTAATTCATTTCATTTACACCGCTAACCCAAATTACGAAACAAAACGCGCACTGACCACTTGCAAGGTCTTGATTACAGCGTCATTTTTTAAAGCCTGGATCCGAAAAACCGTACGAGAATGAAATTTGTTCAATAAGAAACGACCGAAAAGATCTTAAGTTCAGCTGGTTTACCTTGCTGGTGTCTTTCGGCTATCCTAATGTCAAGCCAATCCCTCATGAGCGACAGTGAGGTAAACCAACTCCCGGAGTGAACGATTTAACTCGTTTACCTATGAACCTCTACCTGCAAGAGAAAACGTGTAAATTATCAAGCAAATTGGTAGTACCTTGGCCCAATATCAAATATAACAACCAAGCTTCGCTTGCGCTTTGTTTACACGACGAAGCAATGAAACCAATGGATAGTAGGATATAAGAAACCGTAGTTGCACAGGCGGTGGGATACCGGTCCGCTAAGCGGAGGGAAGTTTGTTCGCGTTCAAGTCCTATCACAAACGTAACATTTAGTGCGGTTTTTGGTTCCTTTCAACTCTTTCCAGGTCAATGGAGAACATTCACCTACCCCCAATTGACCAAACAGAAAGCACAGCTGATTTCAATTCATCGATTAAAAGCTTGAGTGAAAACTTGAACAACGCCATCGACATACGCCCTATGGGAAGAGGCCTAGTACCATATGTAAAGTATTTGAGCAAAGCTCGTCAAACGCACCCCACACACTATCGACCTAAATGGAAGGAACCAACCAATCAGGACGATCGTGAAGGCGATTCAGACCCAAGTACACCACCTCTAAGTTTAGCTGAACCACATGATGCCAGCGTGAATTTCCACAGTGAAGACAATAAGGGATGCTGTTCAGTGGATGACGAAAAGGAGGCATGGTTTTGAGCACTTTAAACGTTAGTGTGGACTACAAAATGACTGACCGATCGCATGGGAGAGTAGGACCTTTGATTGATCAACATCCTACGGAACCATGGAAGCTCGTTAAAAGAATCATTTCGAGATATATGTTGTATTTTTGACTAGAAAAAAGAGAGGAACCAAGTGTTTGACTTCTGTGTTCAAAACTGCCCAACAGGCGTGAAAAACCATGAACAAAAATGGAATAGTGCAACTTTTAGTAGAACAAGCACCGAGTTTTGTGCATTGGAATGACAGCGTCGATTTCTGCGGCATGCTCTCGACGGAACAGCCAGAGGTAGTTATCCACTAGAATGGCGTTGCACGGGGTGTTTAGGTGACCAGCCTCAGATAGTAGGTCTTTCACTTTCTGGACAATCAGCTGGAGTACGGAGAAAAAAGGAAGAACGTGGACATTTGTGGTACGGAACACGACGAGTAGGAATAGTATGGGTCAATAGGTCAATGGGTCAATAGTATGGGTATCAATGCGAGCTCTCACGTAGTCGGAACTACTAGGTCCGACAAGGGCTACACAACATCATAGAGGTCTGAATAATGGGCGTGAGGCAACAGTTACGAACAACGGCATGCAACCGCCCACTTTGCTGGGTGCCTGACTGATGTGCCTACAGCTGGGATCCATAGAAGAGTGAATATTAAGTGGGACAAGAGGGGGTAAGGAGATAAATAAAAAATAGGTAATTGTTCACCTGTAACACCCTTTCGGTGCCTAGCTGCCATGCCACCCGACGGAAGCACGAGGGCTGGGGTACTGCCCGGTCGCCCAAGCCTACACAGAAGAAGTCGAGATACAGAGGTCGGGTTCGAACCACGATTTTTCGATCAGTAAATTTGCGCTCTAACCACTGAGCCATCTCGCTCCCAAAGAGAGACAACATTAAAAAAGACTGGGAGGTGTCGCAATTATTCGATTATCCGCCATGTCAAACCCAGCGAATGTCCGGCAGCGATGCATTAGTGTCGAGCACTGATGTTATGCTGTCGATGATGATGATGTATCTCCAGTGAGTAGGGCAGCCCGGCTGATATCACCGTAAGACGGTGGATTCGGTATGGTTGTTTGCGGCTGTATGTAAGCGAAGCTAATGCCGGATTGCATGAACCTGAACAAGAGGACAATTAGAAATCTGACCTGAGACCCTTGGCTCAATAGCCCGGCAACGTTGGCAGTCCAACCTTTAGGGGGCAAGTTGACACATTTGTTACACCTCAAAATCTGGTGCGTCAGCAGACTGTTTGTCAGACCCCTATGCATCAACCAAATCGGTAGAATGTTGCATGGACATAATTCTATGAGTTGAATTCAAGTGAACGTTGTACTTATCGAACCAGCTAAAAGGAGGCGCTGCTACTCGGGGACTCAAAGTAATCCCCGATTGCATTAACTTTTGCACCTCGCTTCGATCAGAGTACACTTGCACTTGCGCAATTACACCAACAGAAAAGAGGGGGTGTGCCACGAAGAATGGCCAACCATCCACCAAGGTGCGTATTGATCTTGATGCAACAGCAGTGCTCAAGACGTCTGC
>SJOL01005200.1:274162-324478 GCA_004794785.1 Opisthorchis felineus
GAGAACTGAAGCGCGTGGACAACTATACGACGTAGAAAGAAATCACCGGAACCATGTGTTTGTAAACCTCCATGTCTCGTGACTAAGTGGGAAATTTCGGTTACGCACTCCCGAGAGGCCTAACAGGGACACGTGAAATACACAATGTTTATGTTTCCAAACAAGGTAAAAGCAGTTAGATAAGACCCCACGCCTTCCCGCATGTGACGAGGGATAAAAATTGAATGTTTGGGTCAGTGAAAAGCGATCCGTCTAGAGCAGCTACCTGTGTAACGATGCTGCTGTGGGTTGCGATATTTTGAAGCTTCGAGTGACAGTTTACTTTGCAGGTAAAATCAATGTACTGAAAAGACCAAAAGCATCGTTTAGCTGTTTCATTCTTGATAGGGCTTATCAGTAGTGCACACGTCACGAAGCTCTGGGGACATTCGAACTGGCGGCCATCCGGTTAGTAGTTGAACGCCATACCATATGGCCACGAGTCGTTGATTAGCAGTGAGACCAACACACTGGATAGGATCCGGTGTAGGCTGGCTTTTCGAGTGATTTCTCACATGGAAGGACCATAAGAGTTGTGCAATTGATCCTTTTTTAAGCCTCAAGTTTGTAAGTAGTGGAGAGATTTCGAAGAAACATACAAGACGTGTAAAAAACCGTTCAGCTGTAACACCCTTTCGGCGTCTAGCTAACATGCAACCCGAAGGAAGCACGAGGGCTTGGATACTGCCAGGCTACCCAAGACTAGACAGAAGCGGAGATAATAAGCTGTCTTTCTGTTGTGATCATGAATGGCAAGGTACAACTGACGGTACCGTTTCTGCTCACGTTAGAAGATGAACAAGAACTTCGATGGGCGACCACCGAAAGATAAGCTTACCTGGACAGCGTGAATTGTTGCACCGCGGATTTCTACCTCCAACTGACTTCCATTAGGGATCAGTTCACCTGAACATGAAGAGAACAGACTATCAGTGAACATTCATGTCAGTGCAAATACGTGAAGTTAGAGCCTACTGCAAAAATGGATTACTAAGCATAATTCACCAGTGATTGTTTGTGGGTCAGTGTTGGATTTCTTAAATTTGTATGAACATTCATAAATAATAATGATAATGATAATCGTTCAGCTGTAACATCCTTTCGGTGCCTAGCTTCCATGTCGTCCGAAGGAAGCACGAGGGCTGGGATACTGCCAGGTTACCCAAGCCTAGACAGGAGAAGTCGAGATGCATAGGTTAGGTTCGAACCACGGACCTTCCGGTCAATAAATTCGCGCTCTAACCACTGACCCATCTCGCCTCTGTACGAGCATTACTCCCAATTGTATGTATGGTCCCTCTGTTGTCCTGAAACCAAAGTGAGCAAGCATTGAACTCGAGTCTTCTTGCTCTTACCACAGCCTATCAGTATTGAATATCCTCAGCCATGTGGGGATTTATGGTTACCGCCAGACCACTAGGGTAGGCTGGATGCGCCGGGATTACTTCATCTTAGACGTCTTGTGTACTTTTCGCCCGAGCTAAAATACAATCCTGGCGTCCGCTGGAATAGAACAACCAGAATGATGACATCAGTACGAACAGAGGAGACTTGGAGGGAACACTGCGGATGCAAATCAACTGATCCTCACTGACGGCTCTCCGAAACGAACGGAGTCCTCGCATAGCTACTTCTTATATTATGGGATACAGGGCAAAATTCTCTCTCGTCTGCGTTGTTCCGGGGGTAACGAAGGCGCTAGTGTGGGAAAACAAACCTGAGCAGCACTATAACATTCAGTTTCCATTAGCATCTGAAAATGCGTCAATTCGCTTCGGAACATAATCTAACCCATTTCGTGTATTTCGCCAGCAGCCATCCTATCGTACTCGAGAAATATAGTCACACGGACCATCACCAGAGAGATGCAGCATTGTACATGATGGCCACTGATGAATGGTAGGTAGCCTGTTAAAGTTATTCCCATTTTTAATAAAGGTACCAGATCACAGTCTGATCCGGAGTTCGATTACCTCAAAAGTCCTTGTTTGTACCATCGCCCGCACCATAATCAGCCGATTATAACTGACACCATGTGTCCAGTAGAGTGTAAATACACTAACCTTTACGAAGCACATCCAATAATTTGTCCGAGTAGGATACAACATCATGATAGTAGAGAACTTGTGGTACTCTGCATGTGTGTGTGTGAACGAGCAGATTAGGACAAATTCAACCGAATCATCTACCTGTAATCTGCGAATGCGGTGATTTTGTCAATGTCATAGAAAGCACCCACGCTCTGCCCGTTGAAACACAGCCAGAGATCGCCAACGAGGATTTGCGCTCGTTTCAAAAAAGAAACTAAATAGGGATATAAAAGCAAACTATCCGACACCTTGCTGGCTTTCGTAGATAGCCGTGTCCTTAAACGACGGAAAGTGTTCACAAAGCATATCCAATAGTTTAAAAGCTGACCCTTCGCACATGCGAACAACGTTCTTGAACGATCCACCGAAATCTCGAACAAGAGTCTTTCCACTCTCTCGAAGAAGACGTAAGCGTTCGGTGAATAAGGGTATCTCCACATTCCCAACGGAACGGAGGATTCGTTTTAGTTGCGCCTCAGTGATGTGTTGATAAGTGTTCGGATCCAAAAGATCAAATCCTTCCTAAGTAAAAGAGTAGTGTATCGACCCGAGACATAGGCGAACAAAACCTCGACCGCTCTGTTAACAGCTGCACAAAGGGCCCAGTAGCCCGTGTGTACTTTCTGATTGAACATGACTTGGTACTGTCGATCTGATGAATCGGTCCAAAAAGAGAAATTCAGTAAATCGGTGACGAAAATCCTGCAAATCACAACGTAGACTTGATGGAATTCGCACACTACCACTCAATGGCCCGGTCATCCGGTATTTTTGGAGTAAGTTCTTGACAAGACCATTTTTCAATTCCGAATGTACCTGAAGACAAAGCAAATGATAACTCCCCAATTAAACGGGTGGGGCCGAGTCACTCACCTCTTTCGCCAACTTTTCGATCCCAAAAGGGTTAATGTGCACGTGGGCGGCACGTTGAACAATGAATTCAGCAGACAAAGCCGGTGAAAGGGTTGTCATATTTGGAGGCAGTGAGATTAGCCCATCAAGCTGGTGAGGATAAAAAAGGGATTCGCTAAATGCACAGTCTAATAAATGCTTTGTCCAGAAATACGAAAACGCGTGAAATTGGCAGCTTCCCGGAAGTTTCTTTGTGCATATGTTGAAGAGTGACTGCACTCTGTGAAGCCCGCCGTTGGCGAGGATACCAAAGACAACTGCACGACCAAACTGTGTTTCATTTTAATACATGTCTAACAGTTAGATAGTCAGGTAGTAAAAACAAGCCACGATGTCACAAAACGAGATATTTGTCGTATAACAGGCAATCTAATCTATATGGCCAATCAGTTAGACGACGCAACGTCCGCGCAGTTTGAGAGCTCATCAAGTGATTTGTGCCAAAGAAACAAAGTAAAGGCTGTACAAAAACTGACTCTGGTGACACATGGCAGCATCGCACAAGCGTATTGCAACAGCTTCGATCGCGCCAAGCCATGCCTTCAGCATTCTATAGAGTTCTGCAAACCGGTAGGCGAATTTGTCGAAAAAGTCTATAGAGCGGATATTTACTCCATTAAATATCATAAGGGCTTTCAACAAGAGAACGACCACGTCATCAATTTTTGCCGAACGTCCTGCGTACAAACACCTAGTCCTTTGGTTGCCAACACAGTTTCGCGTATATAGCCCACCGTTCGGTAGTGGTAATGATATGCGAAAAACATCCTACTACGATCAATTGATGCTGAGTTCAATCGCAATTTTGTGAAGTGGCTGCAAGTGAATGGTGCTAGGACCCCCGAAATTCACACAAATTTATTCGGGACCGAACTGATGGGGCAAGGATTATCTCTAAACTACGATACTACCCTCGCAGGTCCAGAGCTCCAAACACTACAGGCCCGGTCCGGGTCGCTACACCGCGCCGTGGCGACCTCACTAAATTGTGTGGAAAGGTCCTTATGGCTTGCAAACAGAATGTCGACCAGTGATGGATAAGTCACTCTAATTCGGATTACGAAAGGTTTGGGTGCGCCTCGCCTTCCAGAATAGGGTCCGAGGGATCCTCCCCGTGCATAGTTGCTTAAAGATATGGCTGCTAATCGACGCCAAAGGCGTTCTTGTTGTGCGTGCCTCGGCATCATTGTGTCAAGCTAGCACTAGGTACCTTCCACATCCACTTTTGTTCTTTTCTTCATACTAAAGCTTTCAAAAAATTGACGGTACGGCAGCGAGGCATCAGTGTTGAACACTTGTGCTATCGATGATGACGGGATGGAAAACTGAGCTGGAAATCCACATCTATACGTGTTTTTATGAGCGAACAGTGCAACCCGGATAACAACCAAAGAAAATTGACAGCTGGGTGTTCCGTCCCCGAGACAATACTTACCAATACAATTTATTGGACCAAGGAAGGTAGGTTAGAGAGTTAGTTGATAAACTGACTTCTTGATATTGTGGTTGGGAATGGCTGCTGTAATGATCCCGAGGGAATTCATTCTGCAAAATCCAACCATGTTAAGAACAGCAAAGGGAAACAACCAGACGACTGGCACCGTTACCACGAGTAATCGTGTTATAAGACGAACTGATGGTAAAGTCGTGCTATCCTCCGCGATAGGCTTGAATACAGCAGGGTGTTTTCTCCTTATTTACGGGAACGGCAACGTTCCCTTTCCCGGATGGGCTAGAAAAGTTTGGCTTTAAAAACAGCACGCTCCGATCGTCCAAAGGTTCGTTGACCGTGACCTCCGGTGAACAGTCCGATTGTGTCCCTGATACATGGTCTGACTGAACCAAACTGGACCGCTTGGGATTGCAAGCGCGACAGGACAAGAGGATACCCCATGTGGTGAGAAAATCTGTCTCGCAGAAAAATCCCGCTAGTCGGTAGAGTATGGTCGCATACCATAGAGCAAGTATACAAAAAGAGGTTTGGCGATGTTGAACAATATAGGTAGCTCTGGTGTGATGCTTAGCTGTTGATCTGATACAATACAACTGTCAAGCTCGGCGAGCAGACCAGCAACCAAACAACGAATTGTGCTTATACTCAGCATCATAGCTACCACCTCTAAACACCGAGAAAGATGAGGCCGGCTCTATCAAAAAAAGGTAGCCTAGATATTGTAAGTAATCTTGGAAACCAAACTTTGTTGTGGCAAGAAGTAGATCTGTTTGATTACATTGCTATGATTGCCTGGGGAGTTTCTACAATTCCTATAGCCGAAAGACTCCTATCGGTAACTCTATGTTATGCAACTTCACGTTACAGTTCTACGTGCAACTGTAACAAAACCCAAATGCTGTTGCGATATAACCACCGCAAGCTGTGTATATCGAGGACAGTCAGATGTTAAGCTCATACATTGTTCGTCTTCCTCTCAAGCGAAATCGGCCAAAAATTTCATAAATGCCTCTAACCAGTGAAGGCAGAACTGAGCAGTTGTACACACCAACCGAATTAAGGGCAGATTTGGGTCCCCTTAGTTTTCCTGCACTCCATGCGCCACTAATGAACCCTTTGGGAAATATGACTCTGTGTTCACCTTTAAAATGTTTAAAAAATCGAACATAACCAGGTCCGACTTTTAAAACGGTACCACGTAGCTTAGCCATTGCCTTCCAATGTGACAGGCTTGAAGTGTTGACTTGAATGTTACACACCAGCTGGTATCCTCCTTATGGAGAGTTACTGCCCGAAGGCACCATCAAATCTAAGCTAAATGGCTGCAGTGACCTCGAGAGATCTCTGTTCGAATGTTAAACAGGATGTACCGAGCACTCGCCAGTCATCGTGCTTCAAGTTTCAGCAGCGTCCCTCGACAGAATGCTCCAGCTAGAACTCAAAGATGCCCGTTCACACCCAGAACATGGAAGAATACGACTAAACGACTTCACAACAGAATTCAAGAGCACATTCTTTGCTGGACTGCCAGCAGTTATCAAACCAATCACGAATATCATCGCTGTCACCAAGTTTGCAAGGGTCATATCATCAAGCAAGCCAGATCGTTTGCATCATCCGCAGGATTCCTTAGGCCGTTAAAAGGTACGTAACAGGAGATTGAAATACAAGACTTCAAGACCAAACACTAGACACACTTAACACTGAATGGGGCATCCTATAGCGACGGCTTAGTTCTTCAGACAAAAACCGTATACCGTTTCGTTCAGTCAACCATCAGAGAGAATAGCCTTGCTAGATAGTTGAACCCGAGATAGCACGAGGTCTTCGTCAAGTGGGGATGTGGAAAGCTACGCAGTGAAGTTCAACGCTTCGAAGCAGGAATACCACTGATACGTCCGTCACTACTACTAACCTGCGGAGTTTCGTAATTTGGTTCTTGTCTAGAACTCACATGAAAGAATGGGTTACTATGAATTCGAATTCCAAGGTCACTCTACGTCGAAAACGTCTCAAGTTTAGTGAATCCTCAACAGAGTGCTCGCCCCTGGCGAATACCAGGAAAAGTGAGACTTGTTAATGGCATTAGGAGACACTTCAATGAATTCGGTGGCGATTTGAAAACATTCAGAATCCACTCGGTTACCATGTGAAACGTAATCAATGTTCGCTTTCCATCCGAAAAACCGCATACAGAGAATTTGAGCGTTAGTTGTTTGAGCATATTTTCAACAAAAAAAACCGCAATGAGAAAACTGCAGATTGACTGTTTGGATCTTTTCGTATTCAACAGCCCTTGTTCAAAAGAGGTACCAGTGACATAAAATAAGGAAAGAAACAAGGGAATATCATCCACTGCTAGCGGCTAACACCGAACCCTGAAATTTCATTTTTGCTCAGCAGCAAGTACCAGCAGTTCAAGTGTCCTGTATTAGTGGGTGCACATTAGTCTCTTGAAGATGGTGCAGTTACTTACTATGACGGGACAGAATCCGAGTACCATCCAAGGAGACTTGAAAGACCTTGGAAGGCCCATGAATATGCAAACAAGTTCTGAATCACCGGAAGGCTGCAGTGAACAGCGTTTAGGGAAACATTTTTTACTCAAGGAGCAAATTTGAGTGGAAAAAGTCTATTGATTATGACGACGGGTCAAGAATCAAAGTCGACGTCATTCACAGGTTATCCTTCTCAACACCAACATACCACCAAGATGCTTATTAGTAGATCTAGGGTGGTCGGTTTGACATCAGCGTCACTGCTGTTCGGATATGAAGCCGAATTAGAGCGGCCGAAATGAAACCTGAAAATTCGTAGGGGCAGGATGACGAAGGCAACGTGTAACCAATCATGAATGAAGCAAGATGCGCAGTCTGATTGGGAGTTAGTTGTGAAAAAGCATCATCCCATCTGCTCCTAACCGAACGCTTTGTGGATGACGATACACGACCAAACTGAATGGGTTTCATATGCAAAGCTTAATAAAAACTGAGGTGTGGTTGAACATGATGTGATCAGTTCTTCTCACGAAGTGTTGAAGTAACAGCCACAGCATAAGTCGTAATCATGCAGCAGGAAATGCACAAACTAATTCGAACCACCGTACATGTGAGAAGGGACATCCCGGAATCTCTTGCAAATACCAACTGACTCACATCATTCATCACCACTGTCAGCTGTAAGAACCGCGTACTTGTCGTATAGTGGTTGTAGCTGCCACAGTTTCGTTCACCGATGATTTGGGGAGGTGGGGTAGGTAGCTGCGCATTGGAGACGGGAGCTGATGAATTGGTGCGTAAATACAGCACTGTCAAGTGGGGCGATTGGGAAGGGAGCTATGCATTGAAGCTAATAGCTTGGGTGCACGAGCGTCATTGAGGACGCGACTGGGCCATGTCTGACAATGTCTCTAACCATTGATGTGGCCCGTCTCGGGGTCCTCATCCAGGAAGACGGCAATGACCAGCGCAGCTGAGTTTGCTGGTAATGGCTTTCATACTTCGCTGCCAAGTCATTGTTTGACCGCCTCTGGCTCGTTTCCACCTTTCACGTGGTTGCGCGAAAAGAACCCCACGAGGAAGTCGGTCGGCTGGCATACGGAGCACGTGGCCAAGCCGGCGCAACCTATGCAGTGTGATCAGTTCATCTAGTGGGTGATTTATTTCTTCCGAATACCAGTCGATCCGGTGTGTCCACCAGACTCGGGCAATGCTCCGAAGACGTTGATGGTCAAACACTGGAAGCCTTTTGACGTCCTCGGCGCGCAGCGGCCAAGTTTCTTATCCGTACAGTAATATGGAGCGCACCGCGGCATCGTAAACTCGACCCTTGACGGATCAGCTGATGTCACAGGTTCACAAAAGCTGCTCTGGCCTTCCCAATCCGAATGGAAATATCATCTTTCGCGAGACCACCGGGACTGATGCAGCTGCCCAGGTAAACAAATTTGTCTACTACCTCAATCGGTTCATCCGCAAGCACGAGGCTAGGGTTCGAGCCCACCCAGTCCTGCAGTAGCACTTTACACTTTGCAGGTGTGAAGTGCATGCCAAACCGTGAGGAGGAATCATTTAGATTATTTAATATTGTCCAAAAACCAGAGAAAAGAGGAATGTAATGCTGAGCACATCCTCGTCGAAGAGGCAGGACTTTACCGCGATGCAACCATTTGCGTAAAGCAGTAGCCCATCGAAGCGTACGGAGGAATGCCCGTGCAGCACGCACACAATCTCTCCTACCAGGCTGGTCAATAGATAGAGATCTGGTAAGCTCCTAGTTGTCCGGGTTGGGGGCTGCAACTAGTGTTGCAACCTGTTCCTAAACATTTGGGTGACTCGAGTAGTCTCACTCCGACTACCGCAGCCTTACAGTCGGGATTTTAAGCCGAAAGCCTTCGTTGGGGAACCCAATTGTCCCCTGTCAATGTTTGGATACCCTACCAATAGCTCAGTCTGCATAGGACCATGAACCTGGCAAAAAAGTGCCACGTCAGTCGCGTGGTTACATCAAATTGGTCGCCTTATTCGCTGCACACAGCACAGCGGATGAGCAGAAACATACGATTGTTGACGCCTTCCACCCTTCTTCTTTGCTATTTATTAACTACCGTCCTGTCCTACATGACAATAACTCTTATGTAGACCCCAGCTGTAGGCACGCCAAACAAGCATTCAAGGAATCGACAATCTGCACCCCACATCTACTGCTCCGCGCCCGTCATTCAGGCCTCGTTCTCCTGTTTTTGTTGCAGCATTTAACGTGAGAACTGTCGAGCAGATCGGCCAACAAACTGCTCTTGCACGTAATCTATCTACTCTATTGATTGATGTCTGCTGCGTCTCTCAAACTCGACTACATGATCCAAGTAAAGTTGTTGAGATTACGGCATTCTCCCTATCTAGATGCTACTGATCCCCGGATGGTCAGAACAGCAAATTCCAATGAACAGGTAGGACACCTCAGTTCATCAGAAAGACGGTTAGGTAGTGTTTAGTCTGAACACAAAACAATGATCAAGGCGAAGGTTTCTAGCATTTTTGTACTGATCACGTTGTTTCTCCGCAGTCCCGGGCTTAAATGAAGCGGGCGCAATCATTACTTGGTGTCGCCCTACCGCTGAGCAGACTTGAAGTCGAACTGACCACAATGCCACCAACCGATGGCGAAGTTCAATTCTTGACTTTGCGAGCCATAAGTTAGAGAAACATACGAGAGTCTACACTGCAATACATCGCAAGGTGCCTCGGAAGACATTCACGGTAAGTGGGTTGAAATAACCATGGCTGCACAGGAGCCTGGGAACTCTACTTACGAGAGCCATGATCTCAGAACGGTCACCATCAGTAGAAAATGTTTGGGACCGACTGGGTAGTCACCTTTTCAGAGAGGTTTGGTAAACAATCGTTGGATTTATTGTTGGGCAACGTTTCGCTTTTGACACAAAGGCTTACTCATTTGGCCTGACAAAGCTTTTGTGTCAAAAGCGAAACGTTGCCCAACAATAAATCCACCGAGTGTTTACCAAACCACTCTGAAGCGACCATCATTTTTTGATGCCAGACGATCTATTCTTTCAGACTCAAAGTATCATTCAATTAGACGACAGCCGGTGGAGAATAATGTTTCCACCAGAAGGTTCACGAAACGGAAGAGGCTAGTGCGACTGGGAATAAACTAAGCTTTTCCAACTAGTTCGCAAGACAGGACCTCAAAGGTATTCCATGAGTTGACCGAAGATAAAAAATCTCACTGAAAACTAGCATCTACATCGCTGGATGGAATACTTTCAACCACCAGTTGGCTGGCACACGTCTTCCACTCGACCGTGGTCTGAGTTTTAACCCCACACCCCCATCAACTACGGAGATACTAATATGCCTGTCCAACTGGAAACGTCCCCGGGCTGCTGGACCACATGAGTTTCCTTGGCTTTATTCGATGGTGGAAGAGAATCCTAGTGAACCGTCTTGACATACGTAGTGCTAATCGGTTATCCTTCCCATGTTCAAAAAAGGCACCCCAACCGACTGTTCAAAGTCTCAAGCCTGTCACAACATGG
Source organism: Opisthorchis felineus (assembly GCA_004794785.1). Lineage (NCBI taxonomy): Eukaryota > Metazoa > Platyhelminthes > Trematoda > Opisthorchiida > Opisthorchiidae > Opisthorchis > Opisthorchis felineus. Next base: position 284,715 of record SJOL01005200.1, read on the forward strand.
CTACAGACTCGACCTGCACGTGAAACGCAAACATCAAAGAGGACTGCATTGAGCAAATCTTAAAATTACGTCGTGTTTCGGGGGCGCCACGAATACTGACGATCAGCAAACACGAGTTTCCCCGACTTTAAAAGAGCCCTTGACTATGTGGATAGATTGGCTCCTCCAATTATTCTCGACCAGAAGGGTTGAGTTTCGTAAAGTCTTCCAGAATCGCCGGAGCAGCAAATTAAACCTATCAGATTGATGGACTGGAAATACACACTACGCATGCCCCACCACCGTCAACCCAAAACAACCTTATTTTCTGAACCACTATTGTCGAAAGGTTCGCGGAAGACAGGCAGTGATATGGCTACATGAAGCAAAAGAGGCTACGGTCAAACCGAAGCCACTGGAGGGAGCATGATAAGCAAGTGTAGCAGCTGTAGTTGCAGGATTGCATCTGCTCACTTGTTGGCGCATTTATCCGTGTATGCTTACCTTTCTCCGCGAACAACCGACGTCAGAGAGGTCATGTTGGCACGCTCACCTAGGACACTGATTTTTCCAGTGAACCCATCTGGAGACCATTAAATGACGCACTACGGATAGGAATAGCGCCCCATTAAACATAAGATTCCGCTGTTTGACATCAAACGAAACATCATTTCAGAAAATCAGCTTGTGATTTCTCAAGGTCTCAGGTAGTACACAATTAATCGAGTAAACAAACAAACAAGCGATACAGAATGACAGTGTTTGTTATTCTAACCAACGCGCGAGCTGACCTGACTGACTTGGTATTTACACTAGAACGAACCAAGGCACTTCAGATATCATGCTAATCCGATCGATGCATGCGCCGCTGAAACAACGATGTCGCTAAACGCAAGGCACTAATCCAACGACCATCATGGGTGGGTTGGAATGTTAGCACTAGCTGCAGTGATACCGAATATTCCCGTAATGAATGTCTTGAGGAGCTGGCATATTCGGCTTTTGATCGTAGGTACCATTGTTGCTTTCACGACCCATACACTGTCCGTAAATTACTGCATATGTATTCAGTGCCGAAAAACGGACTGAAATTATTCTGACCACATAGGTGAAGATATCCCAGTCCCATTAGCAAAGTGATGGAGTCTGGAGTAACGCCAATATATTCAATATCGATATCAACAGACATGCACCAGCTCATCCAACGCCCGCTATGAGACATGAATGAAACTACTTTGACGAGGCTAAAAAGCTAACATTAACCTATCGTATGAAACCAGCTAAAAGAATCTAAAACGATATAGTCGGTCCCGACGCCAAACTAAACACGAGAATCATCGGGCCCCATTGTCAGACAGCAGATCAAAACAACCGATGAGAGTGTGCAGTTAGCCTATGGGTGACGGTAAAGCATATTGAGGGCCAAGGCAAGCAAACCACCTGATCAACACACAATGCTGTCAGCTGACTATTACCGGAAGAAACGCCGCCCACGTCAGAGAAAACAATATACTAGTGCGTATATTTAGTGGGATTGTAAATCAAAATGAAAACAAGATACAATATGTACAGGGGGCTGTCATAGATGCGATCAGTCTAGTTCGCGAAATCGTGCAAACATGGCACGCTTAACATTATCTTTATAGTTGTCCGAAGGAGGACCACGTTTCAAAGGCTTGATACCGAGACCGACACCAGCCTCGCGAAATTCGGCTTCGATTATCTGAGTTCGGCCTTGATTTTCACGTCCAAGACCTTGTCCCGCTTGCCAGCCCATTTTCTCCATCAAACGACTACCCACGCTGGGACCTAAAGTACGAATGAGCAGTGAAACATAGACAGGAAGGGGGATCCGGTAAGTGAAAAGCACCCAGCAAAAATGGTTCAAAGCTACATTACTAAAAGCCACATAAAGCTCAATAGAAAAGAGTGACGGTCGGTACTTCATTGAAGTACTTATTACCGAAGGAACTAATGCACAGGAAGTGAGCGACAAAGGGTCCTAGCAACTTCTGTTGCAGCGAACTCGGTGGAAGTCACCAAAACCGGTGATCGGCCAGTGCCGTCTAGGTGGTCAGCTATAAACACGAGTGAGTACTGTCGAAGCGGATGTACAATGGCTGGGGCGGTATCCGCTGGCAGGACCACAATTGAATGGTCATATGTGCAGACCTCAATCTAAGCGGCCATCCGTGACACCTGAAACCAGACTCATCCTCATGCAGAGAGTCGCATTAAAGCACATCATTCGGCAGGCTGTTATGCAGTCGCAAGCCCCGTAACTGGTGCAGACATGGCTGAGAAAAATGTTTAATACTGCGCTACAGAACCATGGTTGTCTCAGTAACCATTCTTCGGATGCCCAAATTAAAAGGCCCCTCAAACCTGGTTCAAGAACAATAGCGAATGTTGGACGTAAAATGTCACTAATTTAGAGCGAAGTGTCTATGTGAAATGGAACGCTCTAAGTACATAGAACAGCACTAATCTCGTTTTCTCAGAGCTGGGCTAGCTGGGTTTGCGTAAAAGGACCGACAACTTACCGGTAGGCTGCGGTGGAGCGAAGGCCGGCGCAACTCCCAACATCGGTGTCGGTTCAGCAGTAGGCAATGGCGCAGTATGTGTCGGGCTTCGGTCATATTTTCTTCGAGGAGGAGAAGGCATTCCATACTTTTCTCTACGTTCCCTGGCGCGGTCGCGGTACTGAGGAGCCCCTTGTCGGGCCGCAACCGACTTAGCATGATCGTTGGCTGCATCGGCACCAATCTGTATCAGCGAAGATATTGACAAGTTGCCTGAATTTGCAACGGCTGCACCAGCGGTGGACTCCGACTTTTGTGTCGGTAGTGGCTGTAGACCATGTTTCGCCCTAAGCTTGTTGAGGTTTTCAATGTGCAGGGCCGAAAATGCCCGGTGCTTCTGAAGGGTTGCTGCATCTTTGAAGCCTCTTGAACAAAGCAAACAGGCTAGTTTTGCCCAGTCCAGTAGCCTGAAACACAACAAAATTCCTGGTACGGACGGACGGCACTAAAATGTGCTATGACAGACGGTCGCAAGCTGATTCACGAAACGGATACACATGATTAGAAGATAAGTTCATCATTCGGTGTCTAACTACCATGCCAACCGAAGGAAGCACGAGGGTTGGGAGACTGCCAGGTTGCCCAAGCCTAGACAGGGGAAGTCGACAGGCAGAGGTCGGGTTCGAACCGCGGAACTTCCGGTCAGTAAATTCGCGCTCTTACCACTGAGCCATCTCGTATGATGCTCGAGGTCTACGCTTTACGCTGTCTTCACCAGTTCCGCTTTGTCTTAGGAACGCGACCAACTAGTCAACAAAAATTATGAGATGTTTTGATGCCAAACGGGGTGACGGAGTGCGACGAGTTGTGACTGTGCACCTAGTAATTTAAAGAAAATATGAGCCACAATATTATACAAAAACAATACCATCCTCGCTCACTGGATTAACCACATAGTCTAAGTAAAACGACAACCCGTCCCATACTGTTTAGACCGTGAACACCTTAGTTTACTGTTCAGCTCAGAGTTGGTGTACATTAAACTAATAGTTAACCTCTATAGAAAAAGCTAACATACTTGGCCTCTTCGTCCGCCACTTTTCCTTCGGCTTCGAGATCTGCGTCACTAAGCTCTTTCTGCCTGTTGATGAGCAGATCATTTGGACCTGAATCATCACTGTCTTCCGCCCCACCATACTGCGCAACAAGACTGGAGTTGCGGTCGGCTCCAGGGCGCGTTTCCGAGGTAGGAGGGACAGAAACGGCAGCTTCAAAAAGGGCGTAGCCAGTATCGGCTGTCCGACTGGTTTCAGCCTAAAAAACACCATTGATACACATATATCAATATGAACTGGAAGGTGAGAGATGTACAGGCACTAAGCGAGAATTCATCAAGGAAACTTACACTGGACGTTTCGTTGCGTGGCGCCACAGCAATGGGGTTTTTCTTCTGAGCGTTCATACGCTTGGCCCATTTCTCCATTTCCTTTGCGATTTGTTGCGCCGATTTGCCTTTTGATAGCCTCACCTGAAAGAAATGACAGTGGTAGTCTAAGGCTTAGTATGCCAGATAGTAGAAGCCTCGAGTGGAGTACCAAATTGATTTCTTAGCACGGATGGATAATACATAGTTGCAACTTACTGTAAAATTCGATTAGTCAAATGACCCGTTTCTGAGCCAAGAGTAGAATGAAGACGACAGACTTCAACACCTATGATCAGCTAACGAGCTCCACTAAGGATGAGACTAGTAGTGCACTGAAGGTTCTAACGCCAACCACAAATTCCTTTTAATTACGTCATTTGAGATGGCTCAATGGTTAGAGCGCGAATTTACTGACCGGAAGGTCCGTGGCTCGAATCCGACCTCTGCCTCTCGAATTCCCCTGTCTAAGCCTGGGCAACCTGGCAGCATCCCGGCCCTCATGCTTCCTTCTGGCGACATGGCAGTGAGGCACCGAAAGGGTACTACAGCTGAACGGTTTTTATTCATTTTAGTCCGGGAGCAACGGACCTTCAGCGGCAGCGCTTGCGCAACTCTGCTTGAAGCTGGCCGGAAGCGCTGTGTATTTACCTCGGGATGCTTGTGATAAACTAGGATCACAATCCCCATATATCCCATTTGATCGTCCTACAAATAAATTATAATCACACGACTGCGAAGCATCAGTATTCGACGACGCCGCTATCGATGACGATAATGACTCCAGTTTTCAGTGTCAGTACATACTAGCGCGTCAACACGTTCAGTTGAATACGGCGGCTCATGAGAACTGTCTAGTTCGTTGGCTTGGACATTCCGTTCGGTGAGCCACGGTCGGGTACAAAAACGAAAGCGCGGTACGCATCCAAATGCTTCCAGTGAGTGCTGGCCACTTAGTAAATATCTTCTGACCTTAAGTTCCATGCACATGACACACGTTGGAATCGGATCGCACATTTAGCAGAGAAGTAGGGGGTTGGTATAAACGATAAGCCTGTTTTCATACCTCACAAGAGACAGCCAGACGTACGGCAATGGCCGATAGCCCTCTAAGGCCAAAGCTGTATTACGTAACCAGCTGCTAATCATTGCTTAGACCGGACTCACAACGACTGTTGCGAGTTCAAACTACTGTCTTTTCTTCGCAGCAGCCGATTATCCAAGCACGACTTTCATTCTCACAACTACGGGTGAAGCACGCATTAACATGTGAACACTCAAGTCGCACTTTGGCCTTTGTCTTAGATCGGCTGACCGGATGGTTTCACATGACCAGAAAAATACTACGGCAGCTGGCGCTGGGGTTATTGTCCCACCCTACCCCCAGATCATGCTGAGGCGATTTGATACCATACTTTCTCCAGACTGGATGACCCAGAAGTGGGTTATCTTAGTATTTCATAGCCCAACTCAAACGATCAATCAGACACCTTGTCATTCGATGGTGTTAGCCTACAAGTTGAGAACTAATAATCTGCAGGTAACGACTGCAAGTCACTCAGGTATTCCGGAAAAAGAACAATTGCAAGCCACCTCTCTTTAGGTCGAGGTAGCCCAGTGGCTAAGGCGCGAACCTAATGGCCGGAAAGCCAGTAGTTCGAAGCGAACCTTTGCATCTTGCATCTGTCTAGGCTTGGGCAAAATGGCAGTAGCTCAGCTCTCGTGCTTCCTTGGGTGGTAGGATGACCCCGAAATGGCGTTGCAACCGGACGGTTTCATCTCTCACATCCGCCGCTTTCTGTGAGCTGCTCAGAGATCGCTCCACTGTCTTTATCACATCTTTCAACATGCGAACTCTCAACCAAACTGGTCAGCAAGCAGCACTTGGGGGCACTTTAGATAACTTATTGATGGACGTCTGCTACAGTTCCGGAATCGGACCCAGGATCCAAGTATAGTAAGTTAACCTCCGGTGCTTTTGTCGCCTAGACACAGTCGACTATGGATTTCACGTGATTCAAAAGTAGTTTCAACGGCGCCGTCGCCAGTGTAGCCCCTAGTTCGCAACCGAACACTTCCCACTCGACTGGACACCCATAAACAACCGAATCGGGACTGTTTGACTATCCGCCTCCATAAGAACTGACACTGGTTGAAATGCTGATCGTTTTTTATACTTATAGTAGCTCTGATTTAGCCGGACACTTCTTAGCTGTATCCGACGATCTTCTAGTTCACCAGGAGCTGTGCAAAGTCTCAGTAGCTGTAGAGTACAACACACAAGCAGGGCGCCTCAGCCTATCACGGGAATATTTTGGTGGTGTTCAGTTTCGAGGCAAGGCGTAGTGATAACGACAGATACTTCTTGTAACTTTGTAATGACCCCGAGTTACCCCTCAGTAGAAGACAGCTGGCGCCGTTGTGCTACCCCAAAATACAGAACCACAGAACCAAATTGGTCACATTGTCATCAGCTAGCGATAACGAAGTTCAGAGTTCTTGAATGCCGGACATCCTGGAATAGGTAAGTTGATTCGGATCGTGCGCAAGCGCGTCACAGATTTTCATTTGTTTCGCTCCGTAAACTTAGCGAACGAGCTCGCTACCTGGCAGCAGAGAAGCTTTATGATCCACAAGTTAAAAAAACGTACCCAAGCTTAGCACGCAATACTCTGCCAGTGGCCCCTTTGGAGGATATCGGTGGTTACTGGGGAGATATAACCACCGCTATACACGCTGCCAGAAACTCTGCTGTGATGTTTCTGAACGCGTACATAGAGACCGCAGCATTTCGGCACGGTCATCACCCACTGGATGCGACAGGCCATTTTCCCACGACTTCTGGGATCATCCAATTCTTCCCACTACCACTACTTGTTCAATTTTGTCACTGATACACTTCAAAGGACGTGGGGAATCCAGGAATCGAAATGCCACCTGCAGAAATATCAGTGGACTGGGATTAATCGACAAACAATATCCCGCGCAATCTACTCTTGATATGGGGCATGATTCCCTGTTTTTGGCAGGCGCTTTGTACCTTTAAGGTGCAGAGCTTGAGGTCGTTCATTGGCCGCTACATAAGCTGCGAAGCCAATGAACGCATTGGTAAAGTTCGGGGAACCTTTGCCAACTTATATTACCTGTGGCGAAACTTGGCCTCTCAGATCCGAAAACCTCAAATGCCTACGAAACTTTGATCAGGGTACCCCTGTAGCACAGCATGAGTTAACCGGATGCAGTATGTAGTCTAGCTACCTTACCTTACAGCGACTGTTCCCCATGACAGTCAAGTGGTGTGACATGCACCACTCAGTCATAATCACCATTTTTACCCCAAGCTGGCCAAACTGAGAGCCTCTGGGTTTTCGCGCCTCCTTGGTTAGACTTCAAATAATTATGCTTGCATGTAATTTGGAAACCCTACAGGAATTCGCACTTGACCCATTTGTGGCAATCCTAACCGGATTGCCCAGCTAAAGTTTGTCTACCGTCGTAAGCTAAACTCTTGTTGAGCGACTTCCACACACTGATGACGGCCACCAACAGGATGTGCTTACCTCGATGCTGTTTCACGGTGCGGGCCATTTCCCACAGAGACCAGTTTTTTTCACGAAGTCTCCATCCTTCCCCTCTCCACTCTTTACGAGAGCATTTTTCCTCACGGTTGTGTGGCAGCTAAGCAACACCATTTACTACTGAACTGTTGGTGTCGATGACTAGAAGTTTATCCAAAACAGTTCCTTCGCCTCGAAGAGGTCCTGCTGTAGAGCATCATCGTCACGTTTGGGTTAGTCTTTCCATGAACCTATCAGTCCTTGACCGTATCCAAGACCTTTCACCTCATTGAGTCACATCCCCAACCGAGAGGCTCCGATCACTTCCTCGTTGTCGGTAGGTAGCATCATTTTCAACGTTTAATCGGTACCACTGTGGTAGCAATCGTGTTCTCCCAACAAACCGTCGAACGCTGTTTTCCACGATATCGAGCACCACTACCGAAATGATCTTTTTGGCTCTTCTTCCTTCCGTCTGACGACTGCTCTCCGGCACTACTACTACTAATTGCCTATCACACATTAAATCTGCGACTTTTGAAGATCCAGATCAACACATTCATGTGACTGGCCTGTTCATCCGGATGTTGTGGCTTTCATATAAAAAATAAAAGACTGAGAACGTCAGCAACTAAACTACTGTGATCATGCAGTACGATAATTCAGTTTTGGCGAAAGCCAAGAGGCGTGTTTAGAAGCAAATATAAAAAGCAACCACGGAAAACGCACCCGTTCACCCCCTTCGGAATTTCCTTCGGTATTATTTTTAGTGGCTGCATTCTGGTCGCTGTTTGTCCCTTCGGTCTCCGGTTTTGCAGCTGTTTCAGTGGATCCAGGTTGGGGGACTGGGAAATACGTACTACGAGTCTGATCCCAGTAGTAATATCGCTGACTGACACGATCGTAGAAATACTTGGAGTTGGGTTCGTACAACAAACCAGTGACCGGATCGTAGTAGAAACGCGTGGATTCATCATAAATATACTTAGTTGTGTCCGGATAAGCTAGAAATGGAAAAGTTCCATTGGCAGTTTAAGTCAGCACATTCATTTTACGGGAGCGTTCAAGTCATGACTAAAATCTACCTCAAGCTCGGAAGTTTTCCTGTTGCGAATCGGTAGGAGGATCAGAAAGAGTTGAAATCGTTTTATGATCTCTACCGACCTTCAGCTAATACGGAAAAAACGATACAACCTGGGAATTTACGTGAACGGACAGCTGAGCGCACACCCGTCCAGACAACGTGATATTCTGTACTGCCCCACCCAACAAATCATATCAACGGGCGTGGACAGGGCTTAAAAACAACACTAGACAACTGCCCGAGAAACTTCATAGAAAATAAAGGAAATGCATTGATACGTTAAATGGTCTTGTCGGGTAATACACCGTAAATCCAGTGAGAGGAGATTGGACAATAGGGATTAGAAACGTGAGATGCCAGTAAACTCAGTAAACTCAAGAGGTGTACAGAATAACAGAATGGAGTTATCTGAAGAGCACCTACTGCTGCCACCGACCGGCAACTGATTAACTGACATACGGAACGAGTGGATGGGAAGTCGACGTACTATCGGAAACCGCTTGCTGTTTCCACAATACACACACAATGCTTCAAATAAACTGTGGGTTAAAACAACCGATTTCACTAGGTTCCATGTGATAGCGTGGCTTAACAATCCCAGATCAACACTGGACGACTTGCCGCGTTAGGGACCTTGCCATTAGTCACAAAGTAATGTACCCCTAAGATACAGAAGAACGAAACGAGCTTCAGCGGTCTTAGGCGCGTTACTACTCGAAGCGAATATGCGATCTTGCTATGGCAATCAGCACTTCGAAGGTGAAAACATGGTCCGAGTCAGCCTGGAACATCAAGTTATTCAATACAGTGTCTACCTGGATGGGAGCAGACCCAAACAAAATCCACGTGCTAAAGGTCTTCTTTAAGGGATTCGACGCCAGGACAGTATACAAAGCACCATGAGCGCTGTTGTCCATGCACCCTTCGGAATGGTACGAACTACCAGATGGAAGGGATTTAGGGGATACGACAAAGAATGCCAACGTTGTTGGTGCGATCCGTCTTTCAGGGCATTGTCTTGTAACTGCGCTTGCGCATGGCTGGTCACTTGGACTGATGCGGCACAAAAATGAACGTACCTCAACCTGTGGTAAGGTCCGGACACTTCTGAGTACCCGAATTTTTTAGGCTCAACTACGTGTTCGGAGGATGGAATCGGAATAACCGTGAGTCAGGCAACACTGGATTAGATTTTATCTATATCAGACTCTTTAGCAGTCCGGTGTTAAGATGGCCTCACTTCAGAGATTTCATGGCATCGAAGCCAAGGGAATACAATCCACGCGCGAAGAAGGAAATTGGTAATCGTCGCACTAATTAGTCGTACTCTGAAAGCAAGCAAACAAGTAGGGGAAGATGGGGGGGGGGCAGAAACCAGAAGGGCAGTCATAACACGACGGCGATCACATATAATGCAGCATGATAATTCACCTAGCGCGGTATTCACCTGAAAAGTATTCGCCTGAAGCAGGAAAACCGAGATGATACTCGCCAAACCAAGAGGATATAATTTGAGTTAGTTAAGTTTCAGGACTTACGGAAAACTGTCATGGCGGCGGTTGCAGCATGAAAAGGTAAGCTCGGTGGTGGTAAAGTTTGGCCTGCAGCTACTATTCGAGCCACAGATGTTCCATATGAATTAGATTGAGAATGATCTTGAGCAGCACGCATCGATTTGGCGATGGCCGAAATCAGGTGTTGTTCCGTTTGCTTCTGCTGAATAGCTGCGTGTGCGACTGCTGGGCCGCTTGTTGGACCTTGGCTTAAAAGTGCGGAAGCCGCAACTGCATTCATCGCAATCGCGTCGGGTGTTATGTTGCTGTTCTGTGCTGCCATGGCAGCATGAGCCAAATCTAGGGCCAGATTGCGGCTGCTATTGAGTTGAGCATTGTAAGAGCCTTCTGTCTTCAGGGTTGCCATGATGGTGCTGAGATAGAAATTAAACATGGAATAGACAGAGTTGGGCTAGTGGAATATAACTTCCTATGTATACGCGCGAAAAAATTTACTTTAAGTTGGGAGTTGTCCTTGTGTGACGACATGAGAATGACTTTATGCAGACGGACACAGGTCGACGCCACCTAGTGTCAAAGTTACGGACGAACTAGGGTTACAGTTGCTGACTACTGTGGGCAGCACTCAATATAACAGAGGGCAACTAGAAGACAACATGAATAAAGTGGACTCCAGTCCAGCAATACACCACACGAAGAAACTATGGGACCATCAACGCCTGTCAGAGAGACTTCAAACATATCCGCCGGCCATATGGACTGAAAGCCCTTATTAGTCACTTCGCTACAGCTTTTAACTGTGTATAGACATTTTGATTCACGCTTCTCGAATTAAGTTAGCCATCACTGACAGCAATACACCAGTAACACAAGCTTATGCTTAACTGTAAACCAGCCATGAGGAAACCTCTAGTAAGAGCAGAAATGGAAGGGTGGGGACTTGGAAAAAAGAGTGACGGTCATGAATTGTGCCCACATCTTTGAACATCGTTGAAATAAACAAATCTAAACAGCATGTCAGGGTAAGAGATAATCGACAGGATCGACCCAGTGGTCTTCGCTAACTTCACCCAACACAGGTCCAGAGCATGGCAACTGGGTTTTATCTGAGCCGTCCGGCAGGGATCCGTTGTGTGCAATACTCTGTGGGGTTTCCAGCCACATGCGGGGATTATGTGGGTCCAGTCAGGTCGTGAAGATCTTACCACATGTAGTTCGGCTGTAGTCGCTTTCGTTCAATGTTAGCTCAGTGGACAAGGAATAAAACCGACGAACCGGAATATCCGTGGTTCGGACCTAACCTCGGCATCTTGCCTACTCTTGTTTAGGTTTGGGCAGCTTAGAAGTATCTCAGCCATCGTGCTTCCATCAGGTAACATGGCAACGAGGCGCTGAAAGTGTGTTACAGCTCGACTATTATTATTTATATAGAGCGATCGCCAACCTAGTTTTAGGTTTGCTCTTCTACACAGTCAGTTAGTGATCAGTAGGGTGGAGATGATGGCTACAAGTTGGCCAGTTCGATATCCTTACGAGAAGCGGAGGTGAGTCTTGAATGATATAACCATCATGTGAAACGTTGTCCTGTTAAAACACCTCTCTCATTTCCATCCACGGCAAGTATCAATACTTACAAGTCCGGAGGTACGCATCAGAGTAACTAACCTATAGGGCTAATTTGCACGCTTCGCTGACTAAGATGAAACTCCGAACCAGCACTGCCCGACCGAAATTGATTTCTGCTAAGGAAGCTAAACACTCGTAACCGTTTTACGGCCAATCCGTTGATATGGAAATTCTACTTATCATCAATGGTGATTTGTCGCTGACTACCTGTGACCAGAGAATTGATTCGAGATAACAGACCGTCTGAACACTTTTCCAGTTCATCGCGGTTCCGAATGCTGCAATGCTGAGTCATTAATAAGGTCGTGACGCGTACATTCAAACGGTTGAATACTTAATACCGCCAACTGTTGATTAGGGACGACGATGGGACACCCGAGGACAGTGCAATGCTTAACGCTTCCTACACCATCAAGAGCTTGCCTCTGCTTTGTCACCTACTGCATTGGTCATCATTCAAACGCGACGTCCAACTGACGTCTCGTACTGTATATAGCACAGGGACTGGGCAAATGTGCAAACATCTGTGACCCCAAAACTGGGTTGGAGTGTGCCCTGAAACCAATCGAGAAGCGCAAGTCGAAATGTTTCCCACACATCCGTTTAAATCATAATAAAGTGACTAGCAGGGGTTTTGAGGTGAAATGTCTGGGGGATATTATTGAAAGTTCTCTCTACAAAGTGGTGTCACGTGATGGTTCCATGACTTTGTCGAGCCCCTTTTGTGCTAGATGATCAAAGTAAGTCTTGTGAATGCTGGAGTTGAGTTGTGATAGGACCGGTCATCTGCTGACAGAAAGCCCCAGTTCTCTCCACGGAGAGTAAGGATTAGAAACAAAAGCTTAGTTCATCATCCCCATTATTATCATCAGAGACAGCAACATCAGTATTGACACTGATGATTCACTGCCATACAATCACAAAATTTACCCAACTATATTTAAAGTCTTAGTTTAAAGCTTAGTCTAAATTTGGAAGTTCACCAAAATCACGTATGGTACGGACTTATCTCAACCAGCTGTCAATGTAACTGAAGGTTGACCAGCTAGGATGTTTTTTTTATTATTCTCGTCTGGACAGTCCTCCCATCCTGACACGCTTATCCTGATAAGTCCATACCAAAGAGGGGGCGCTGGGCACCTTATTGGAGCTCATCAGTCACCGGTTGTCGGACATGCGAGCTGGCTGTTACCACTACTGGTGGCTATTCATGAACCCTTGAGTTACGATGGTCGCGACCATAATTGAGATTGCCAGCTGTCTGGCGGCTCCGCGGTCGTGGTCAACAGAAAAACAGTCAACCCACAATGTGGCTTCATGATGCCGACGGAATTAGAACACAGTTGTTTTTCTAATTGTCTCTTTTTCGAGTTGCCTAATTTGAACCCGTAAAAACAGAGGTGCTTCGTGTTGCCCACTTAATGCAAAAGTTTGACCAGCTACATCGAAAACACTCGTCTGCAACCAGGTCTGCTTGGTGCTTCAATGTCTACAAAATCTCAAATCGGGTCCCGTAAAGCAAGTTCCTATCGACGGAATAAGATGAATTTCGCTCGCTTCTTGGAAAGTATTGAACATTGTCACATGGTATTTCACGGGTGGATACAGAACTGCACAGACATCCCTAGATGCGATTAGAATAGCCCGGAAGCGCACCAGAGTTGGACTCCACAAAAGACGGATGAGCAGACTAGGCACCACGAAACAGACCATGCTGGAAACACCAGTTGGACACCTTAACATCGAAAACATCCCAGGACTGTACCACACATATGGATCGCCAAACACAAGCGCACAGCTGGTGTGGACAACGGCCAAAAAATCAAAGGCTTAATGTAGAACCCTATGAGCCGCTGACATGTACCACCGGACAGTAACCTGCCTAGGCGATTTTCGGAGTGGATCCGGATAGCTCAACTCCATACCATCCGTGCAGTTGAAAAGCACCGACTATAAAGGGGATTCTAAGCAGCCTACACTGATGGCAATCATTCTTCATTGAAAAATCACGAGTATAAGGATGGCGACATCAAACACGGATTTTCTGCTGGGATACCTAGGAGGGTACAGGGACGCGAGGTATATCAGCTATAAACCGTGTACTAAGGGTACGTTGGTTCTAGTCGATTCAGTTTCGACCACCGGAAAACGCAAACCTATAAAACCGTACCCAGTGGTACACAAACGCCTCTATCCAACTCTCAAGACACGACACCGAAATACGGGGGTTGATCATGCCCAAAAAAAATTGCAAACAAAAACTGTCTTAACGTACTTGAAGGTGTTCTTGGCGTACGAAACCGTGACCGCCTTTCCACCTATTTCAAAGAGTTTGTATTCTTTAGAAACTATATCCATAACTTTGTAGGCATCCGCAACCGTCGGTAGTTCCGCGAAAGCGAAGCAACGTGATGTGTGGGTCACTTCATCGCGCATGACATGACACTGACGGACCTTCACGTCAGCGGTATCTTCAAAGACTTTACATATATCTTCTTCAGTCGTCAAGGCATCGAGACATCGCAGAACCAACGCTGTAGGAGTGAAAAATATCTTAGTTAAAGCAGCACGGGGTCATCACCTACGGACCGATGTTTCATTTTAATGGATACCTACAATCTAGATAAAGTTTAGATAAACCAAACCGGCAGTGATGCTATTGTTCCATCCATGGGAACATCGGTACAGCGATGGGAGACTAAATTTGTTCATTGCGGCCATCCCAATAATGAGCAACCTTATTAATATTCTACTCGTTTGTCCTGGTAAGAAAACGGAGGAATTGAGTTTGCAGGGAATTGTGGGCGAAGACTGGAGACTGAAATCTAAAATGGAGACTGAAAAATCTAAAATTCAAGGAACCAGGGTATCCGTATCAAAAGTGCACCAGATATAGTGGTCTTCCCTCCCGAAGAGCGGCTATCCTCGAGATCGGCCAGAACATCTCCCTCCTGGGGATATAAGCTTTTAGATACACTTTCGTGTCAGTTTGCTGGACGGCAACTACGGTGAAAAATGCGTTAGCTTGCCCTTCAAATTTGCTGTAACTAAAACTAAACCTGAGTGCTCCTGCTTTGTGCATGGAATAACCTCCCTTAGATGGCAGCCTACCTATCGCAGTGTCAAAAATTTGGGACCGAACCAGCACGCTCTCTTATTGGAAGCACTCTTGGGAGGGAGCAGTATATAGATTAGGTTGGTACACAAATGGATAAAAGGATGGGTTTTATTTCGTACAATGCTAACCTACTGGAAGGCGCTCAATGATGCACGATGCAATGATTCGTCCAATCTAGTTGCAAGTAACGTGTTTTTTACGCTTGGTCATCGTGCCGCAGTGCGGACAGAAAATCCAAATTAACAACTCGAGTTATCGCGTTTCAATTTACGGTATAAAAAAGTAGCCATGAATGAAAATGAATTGTGGCCGAAAGTTTTTTAAGCGAGAAAAGACCTGGAATTCTTTGTATTCATGACCCTCAGTAACACAGATTCCCAGTTTCCCTGCTGTCTGGTGGTTTAAGCAAACATGTGCGATTATCACACCATAAGAAACCGGATCTATCAGTTTTGGCTGAAAAATGCACGAGCGTTCTCTACCATGGTGCGGACCAATCACTGAACTGTTAAACCACACGCGCAGAGGAAAAGAGGCCGTGTGTTTGGGAGTGAAGTCCCGTGCACTGGCAAACGCAGACTACACTGCTGCACTCAAGACTCATTGGTCTGCGACCGACAGATTCAGAGGTAAATTGGCCACATAAAAGAAACAAATTACCGACAGCACCCAACTGCAAGTCTGTCCTTGTAGTCTGACTAAAGCAGTGAATCCCAACTCTATTTTAATGTACTCCCTCATTCTTGACTTATTCGGAGGAAAGTACGAAGCCCTCTCGCAAAAAAGAAGAGTTTAGCTCTTTTTTGCCTACAATTCCCCCTTAACTCTGTACCAGCAAACCCAGCCTACCAGGTCCATATACTAAGTACTACGAAGGTGGTTGTCGTCCCCTGCTATTTTTAAACCACATTCAGACATCCATTCCATTTCGCTCCCGAGCTTGCTCTAACCTTTTCAGAGCTCTTTTGTCTGTTTTTGTTCACGAATAGTTCCCTCAGGTTGGAATATGGTTACTCTGGTTATATCATAAGCGTTCGACCGGATGTGGTATGCGGACATTCTTTCTTAGCTTCCAGTAGATCGGCCGCTTTCAGATCCGGTAAACTGGATTGAAAGCCCTTCCAAGCAAGCACGAACAACTCCAAGCACTGGTGCTGGAGTTTCCTAAGGATCTATGCTCTCCTTGATACTCCTCGTCCTAGATGTGAGTAATCTGCTATCGTCGCTAGCTATTCTACCCGAGATTATCTTAATCGGATATACACTCATTTCCCAAGATCCCGACAGTGACTAGTCTACAGCTGATGGATACACTTCCGAACGGTGGCCTCGGCAGAGTTACTTACGATTATGCCCGTATCATTAGTTGACGTATCTGGAGCAACACAAATAGCCGGAACCGGAGACGAAGGACGTAATTGGGGAAGTCAGTGGATCGTGAGCGAGTCAACGGCAAGCAACGCCGAGCTCGAGATAGCTCAACGGTTAAGGAGCAAAGCTACTTGACTGTAAGGTGCGTCGCGTTTCGATTGCTCCTTTCTAGGCTTGGGTAACCTGGCGCTACCTCGAACCTCGTACCTCCTTCGAGTTGCACCGACACCGTGCTCAGAAAGAGTGCTACAGCCGAACCGTAAACATTATAATTGTAATTATTGCCCACTAAAAGACATCGGCGACAAGTTCCCAAGTAACGAGCCAAAGCTGCCTGCTGTCCATGTTATCGTATTGCATGGACGTTGAATGGCAACTTGAAGGTAATGCAGGGATAAAGGTTTTGGCTGCACGGGTCGTAATGACGGGAGGTAAGAAATGGTTTTTGGCAGAGCCGCAGGAAAAGCATAGACGGGTGCTGGTGCAGAACAGCAATATATAAACGTATCGAGAACAGGCGCAAACTTTTACCGTTATTATGCCATGGTTCGTTTGGCACTCGAGCGACCGTTGTAGTGTCCTAAATCGGTTATCTTAACGCTCCCAAGGTCAAGGAGATCCCGTAGATCATACTTTGGGGCAGAAGTGGGAAATACTAGGCCCATCCATTCAATCAGTATAGTTCCCAGCCCATAAGGCTCGTACAAAGATTGTGGAGCGAAGATTAGGGCACGAGCTCCCGACCGAGATCTGATAGGTCTACTCGTTGAAGCCCGGTTACGCCTGTTATGAAAAATCCAGCAACATATCAGCTTCCATGCTCTCTATACTACAAAGTAGTTATACATCAGAGATAAGGAAGCTTGACTATTTTGAAAAGCTGGTTTACCGGAATTTCACTGACTGCATTGCTAAGTGCAACACACAAACAGTCCTGAATCGTGCATCTTCGTGGTATCATTAAGTGTTGATCCTGACAATACTGCTTTCATTTTACCTCATGGAAAGCTCAAAAAGCCAGGGGCACAAATTTTACTTGCTCCTCCGACAAATAACCAGCACCCTAGGTAGCTCCAGAACCTTGTCAATAGGATCAACTGAACGACCCATATCAACCTACAGGATCCTGATGGAAAACCTACTCGCGGTCAAAATTCGGCTGCGGCTGCCCCTTCACATGTGGCTGATTGAATAAACAAAAATCATTCAGCCGTGGTACCTTTTCAGTGCAATGACGCTATACAACTTGAAGCACAAGGGCCAATATACTGCTTGAGATAGCAATGGTTAAGGCGAAAACTTACTGACCAGATGGCTCGTGATCGAACCCAAGCTCAGCGTCTCGATTGCTCCTGTCTAGGATTGAGCAAACTGGCAGTATCTAAGCCTCGTGTTCCTTCGGGTAGTGTGGAAGCTAGGCACCGAAAGGGTGTCACAGCTGAAAGATTATTACTCGCGAAATGCACCCACTTGCACATCAATTTGGTCTAAACGGGAGACTCAACTGAATCCATGTTGGACATTCTGTTCATGATACTCTTCAAATGAATGCGCTGTGAAAAAGGCAGCTTCATGTCGCATTTGGTACGATATTCGATATCATACAATACTTTCCCGAAAAGATCTCAGCAAGTGTGAATAGCGCTCTTTTGATATTGTTATTATTACTATTATAACGCCAATACAACGAAGTGTGAGCGGACTGAACAGATTAGAGTCAAGAAATTGATGGAATACATAAGGCTGGGTAAGTAATCGAACCTTTTGAGTCACTCTGAAAAGGTTTTGTCGTCCTTAGAACACCGGTGGCTGTATCGGTTGAAAGCAGCTTGGGTGATTGGTTGACAGGGTTAAAACAGAAAAGAGAATCTAAGACGGCAGGGGCGTCTGCACGCACTTGAGTTACGCAGTTATAAGGACCTACACGGCACCACTGGGCGTACAGTAACTCATTAGGGCATGAGACCGGAAGTCACCTGTGGCATACATCAAAGTCCGGGGATGATTGCAGACCTGGTAAACAATTCACTTTTCATGGCGTGGTCTATTCATACCACCGCCAAATTAACCCGTTTCTCGTTTTAGCGTTTTATGTACAATGATTGCTGGATGTATGCCGGAGAAGTGGAACTCAGGGAACATTAAACCGCAGGGTAAAATTTAGGAACCGGGCCAGCAGTGTGCCTACAATAAGACTTACTGTTACAGGGAGTTGTTCCAACAAGATCGACACCGTCAACGGAATTCGTCAAAGATTGCACCTGAGATCGCGGTAGTTGACATTTGTAACACTGCTCCCGACGTCTGAAGTTATGGCTAGAACACTGTGCGAAAGAACCGGTAAAGTATGAGCAGTAGTACTAGTCTGCGCAATAGTCACAAACGCAGCGAAGTATCAGCGCTGAACATTGTTATGCTGCCGATGATGACGTCAAGAATGAGAGCCACTGCAGAAAATCGATACTCACCCTCGAGCAGATCCAATCGCCCGTTGATACCTCGGACAGTGGACCTGGACGTCCCATCAAAGGGGGTACAGGTGGTCCGGAACCATACGGTAGTTCGTCAGCTTGACGTGGAGCACTATACGTCAAACGTAACTCATGCCGACGCACACGCAGGATACCCTGAAAATGAAAACATTGTTCTTTGAGCTGATTCCAGACTCGTAAACCCAGTAAGGCCAAATAACCAAAGCACAGTGGATACCATGGGGGCAATACGCATACAGTCGTATAAAACGAAACCTGCATGTCTTCAGAAACGCCATTCATTGGTGCATTACTTTTTGGAATTCCATCCAGCGTTTCGCGTCATGAATGGTAGCAAAGTCCACAAAACCGAAGCCCTTCGTTACACCTGCGAATAGAGTTGACATAAGAAATGTTAAGTGAAATAATCAGGCGGACGCCTTCTGTCAAGCACAATTCAGAAATAGGAATGTGGAGGCACTGTTTGCGGTTTACCAAGTAATGGTGTAACTCGTTACGACAAAGCAGGCGGCAGTTTGTTCCGTCCAAGATCAGTTCTTTGCTTGGATTCGATCAGAGTAGCGGTAGCCCATGCCGCGACCTCGTACCGAAGAAATGGGGAACCGTTCCAGGGATTATGTAAATGAGACTATAATGCCCCTACAGGTTCCCAGACCAGAGGTAGCTAATTCACATCTACAACCCTGAGAAGTGCTTGTCGGTTCGTTCAGCAGGCGGTTGAAGGTGGTTTCGTCGTTTCTGATTTGGAATTAAAACTGGTTTTGTGGTAGTACTCCAGTAGCTTGAATACGGCGATGTTGTGGGAGCACTCTCTCCATCTTTCAACAGACTTCCTGCTAACTCCTGAAATCCTCCTTCAGTCCTGCAAAAGTGTGTTTCAGATGTAACCGCATCCCACACAAGGAAACCGACGCCCAACTATGTGTAAAGAGGGCCTTTAGTTGGACAGAGAACGTATATTCCAATATGTTCGGTGTTGTTCATCCGCAGACGGACGAAGACGAACAAATAACGCTACTTGTGAACATGTACGTGATATCCAACTCGGGCTGACAGCATTCCAGATTAATCGACTCCGACTTGTGGATTACACCAGGTGACAAGCCGAACAAAGTTGTAATGTACTCATCGCTGAGAACAGGAACCAGGTTGAAAAAGGATCCCGTTCGGTTCGGAATCTATGAGATACGCCTCCAAAGAGAAAGAGGTAAGATAGGTACTTGAAGGTTAGTGGCAGTTTCAGGGGCCAGATGTGTTCACGTCAATACAGGGCAGACTTCAGGCAGAAGCGATATTGCCGCAATCAATGTAGGGAGATCCACTTGTTTCGCAGGACAGTGTAATTACGCAGATGTATCCAGCAACCAATGAAACAAACTCGGTACGACGGACACACATGAAGGGTTCTCAGGCCCAAATTAACCAGGGTGAGTGGAAATATGAGTTTCGAACCGCTAATGGGCCTAACGATGGGTAAGCATTAAGACCGAATCCTAATAACTGCGAATCGGTGGAACTTGGTAAAATGAAAATATCCCTGACACCAGAAGAACAGCACCGAAGCACTCACCTGTGTTCTTATCTCGGATCACCCTGACATCGACATAATTTATGCGATTATCATCCAGCGCATCCCGAATCTGAACGCTATGTGAAAAACCTGTGAAAACTTACATCACGACTGTCCATGGATGGAGGAATACCGCGCAACATTATCGTTGGTGAGGGCTCATCAGACTTGACGGTGAATAGCGTGCGGAAGGAACCTACCCGATCATCATCTCTCCTCTCCTTTGGGTTGCTGTAAGTCATCCTGATGACGGATTTTCGAATTTCAATTTCACCCTGAAAGCTTCGTACATCGTTCACAAGACCTACCCTGCAATCCTTCATGAATTGCCGAGCGTCGTTTACGCTACAGAAGTCAACAAAGGCATTCAGACGGCCATTTTTCTTGTCCCTGACTAGGCGAACTTCGGTGTACCTAGCGCGCTCGTTTTCAAGCGCTCGATGAACCTTTGAAAATAAGAGAGGAAATGTACCTACATCACGCTCTACAGTAGAGTTTGACAAATTCCTCAGCATGAGAGTGGGGCTCGGGGAATCCAGGCCACGCGGCGGTGGACTACGACTACGGGAGTGTCTAGAAAGTAATATCAGACAACGCGTTCCATTTACCTATCATCGGCATGATAAACATGTTCATCTGGCCTGCGGCGCTGGCCAGCGTAATACGCATCATAAGACGCCATCGGCAATAACGGAGAGCGCGGCGACAATAGCAGACAATTGTTCAAAACAATTTCTCAAGGTCAGGTTGACCACATCAAGCTGTGGGCGCAATTGCATGGGTTGATACCACTGAGAAATCTAAAAGTATATGCTTTATATCATAAATTCCGTTTATTTCTTCTTTCCCTCTGAACATGGTGACATTTAATCGGCTTTGATTCTACAGCACTGTGGTCTGAATATTCAGGTTGCACGTTGTATTATTGTCCTTAGAGGGCGTCGCTTAGTTTCGTCGTGTATTCCTTTCTGCACTCGTTGTTGATTTTTTCTTTGCTGACTACTACCTGGTCTGGAGGCTCTAACATCGAGGAGAATAATTTATACATCTGGTTGTAGGTCCGAAACTGATTTCATTTGACCCCCTTGCGAGTTTCTAGAATCTTCAGGTTTCTTATAAGCTGCTGCAGTTACTCACTTGTCCTGAAAATGTTGCGCCTGTAATTATTACTTGTTCGCAAAGGCAGCTCAATCTGAACCCTAGCAGTCATAGTTAGTAAAAAGCGATAGTCTGCCTCCCCAACCCATCCGCCCCTGTGAACCGAAGATGTTTGCAGCTCAATGCACCTCTCTTAGCCGGCAGTCATTGTTGGCAGGCTAGCAAACAGATGACAATTCCAAGGATTTTGTCACAGCGGACTAAAAGCAAGAAACTTTCGGTTCTTCTTCCTGGGCTCGCACACCCCATGAGTGACGTAGCAGAAACAGAGAAACTTCTACTGACGCGAGCCCTCTGTCGTACCTCCACATCAAAGCAATCTCAGCCTCCTGGATCTTCAGGGTAAACCCGGTTTTCATCCACACGCTGCCCTTCGATATCGCAACGACTGGCCAGAGCACAGCTGTCTTGAAGGCTACAATCATGGGCTCCCTGACGGAAAATCCCATAATCGTATTTTCATCAACGACACCCAGCTTCTGAAGAGAACTCAGTGATCTCCAAAGCTGCTGTTTCGATACCTACACACACATCGACGGCGAAGCCCACTCGCTTTTCCCCGGCAACTCGTGATGGAGAACTATTATCGAAAGCTCCTGAGGGATTTGTTGGACTTGCTGCGGTTCTTTTGTACTACCGACCAGTTCTGTTCATCATTTTTCATATAGAACTCGTTTCAAACTCTCCCACTACATCACCTAACTCCCAGTTCCATTCTCAGCGTGTGTTCGGCAACTGATATCACTTTGGAGTTCGGTAGTTGCTCCAGAAACCAATGGCATCCACTATAGGACTCTTGGTGGCTGTGTTTCTGCCACACGCCCTTCTACTTTAACCCATTTGCTTCCTCACTACTCCCCGGTGAAGCCCTATCTGAGAGTAAGTGATTATATATCCCGTATAAATGAGCAGGATCCGGTATGCACAGAACAACTGTGGAACACTCAGTCACGTCCACTTCTCGTAAACACATGGAGGAGGTCGTCGGCCAATCAGCACAATCCTTTCTCGTATTAAAAGGGCTGCATTATATCCTCCCGGCATACACTAGTTCAAACAGTCCAACACACGTTTCCGCCGATGACACCACCGCTGAAATCAAGCACAAGGTAGAATGTCCTCGCTTTTCGAAGAAATGCAACATTGTATAATTTGGGATCGTTGGGAATGCTTGGACCTAGTCGGCATACCCTCCACTAATTAACCTCATTCATGAGCACTCAGTACATCAGGTTGGCCGTGGATTCGTTTCCTTACTGTGCCGTGCCGCTGGTGGCGTCCACAAAAGACCAACAATTAAACTCACGCACTAACACTCACTAAAAAGCTCCCGTTTGCCTTTCTACAGAATTCGTTAACAGCCTGAGAGCACGGTCTTTATTTACAGGTGGTGAGTTCGGCCCGTTGCCACTCGTTTCAGTCCAACTCTCTTCTACATAACTCTCGAAAGTTATGTTAAAATAACCATTCTTACTTATCCGGACCCCAAACAACCCCAGCTTTTTACCACTGGAAGGACCGCAATGTCTAGATCAAACCAAACTTGCCCCCTTCTTGGACAGAACCCTGTTAAGAAAGCACACATGCCCTAACAATATGGGTAGTTACGCTCAACCATACTCCCTCCCAAGTACCGCTAGCTGCGTGGGAGACCCATCCACAACCGCTGTGTCTACCAATCCTAACCTCCTCGGCATTTCATTAGGTTCACCCCGAGTTTCCAATCAGGCGGTCAGTCGTATAACTTTCTTTGGCCGAAAATGTCCCGTCGCGTGGAAATTTCTCCTGTCCGTAGAGGATCCATTCTCGAACAAATCTTTCGGACCCGCCTTGTTCACTTATGGGGAAGCAAATTTGGAAACAACAAGCAACATGCCACAATATGTATGTCGTCCGGATCCTTCTTGAGTACGCTACGCGATAAAAGCGGCCGAGTTGTGTAGACTCTACATGGCCTGGTTTTGACAAACTCAGGAAAAATGCATTTAGCGCAGAATATATTTGAGAAAGGTGGTGCTGAGCTAAGCCAAAACCATCCGAATCATGTGCGGCAGAAAGCTCCAGACGGGGTGTCTGAATACGCAGCGATGAAGCGGGGAAGTACAGCCGGCCATGGACCACGTTGGTAGTTGGCAAACCGCACTCACTAGGACGGAGTATGTAGCCATCGACCGTTGACCGTTGATTTTACGAAATGTCTGAACGTCCATCAACGTCGACAGTCGTTGAGCGGATTAACTCCTTGATCATCCGGTCGCCAGCTGGCTTTTCTGGCCCGAATGCTTGATGAATTCCCTTCCGCTATTTTGTTGGAGTTTGAGGATCTCCGTAGGTTTGGGGGTAATCTGGGGTCATTTTCATAAATGCAAACGCAAGCCCTGCTCCAAGGAGTATCCCCAAAATACCCATTCAAGATTCTCCTCTTTACCTTCACCCCGTCTCTAACGTCACCCTGGACTGCGCGGCTCGTTCGAACTCGGTTTCATTTTCTGCTGGTGCCAACTTTTGAAAGGATTCTTCCTCTGTCTAATCTATTTACAAAGCTAACACGCATCAGTATATTTAATTTTTTATTCTAACATCATTTGTGCGTGAAAACCCGCTTCAGATTGCACTCCGTTTCTGCGGTGCACCCACTTTCAATCACGAGCAAAGGTTATTGCAAGTTGCCCTCTTCAACAACCATCGGTGGGCCAAAAAAGGTGTGGAAGAAATGGCTGTCCAACGAAAGTTGGGCGTAGAATGCAATGTCACGCCTACCAGGTCTGGTGGTACTTTAAATGCACGAGTGTGCAGGACGAACAGAAAAGCCATTTATCTAACTCATCTGAACAGATTCATGCGCCGACTGCCTCTACTTTAGGGGTGTAATGCATTCCACAACGAACAAGATGGCTGGCAAGAACAAAACCAAGTCCACACTGCTGAATCTGAAAGACCAGTGCGAAAGTTCCGCTTTACTCGAGATGCTCGTAGAAAAAACTGACACTTCTTTCCGAAGCTCTGAAAGATCCAAAACGCACAGAACCAAGCGGCCTAGACGAAATTCGGTGACGAAATTTCCTCCCTAAACGAGTATATAGCACTATCCATTCCGGGTTCGTTGGCTGAAAAGAAGGTTATCCAGCTCTGTGATGCAACAGTGAAAAACCGCCGCGGCGTCTCTGGTAGACGGGCGCATAAGGGACAGCAGGCTGATCATCTGATGGATGTTCTCCACAACATGTACGTCAACAAAACTGGCACAGGCGCTCCCCGGTAGGCTCACCACAAACCACGAAAGTGAATCTGTTTACGCAGAGTGGTTACGTGGATATGGAAGCAAGCGAAAATTTGGGTTTTTGGTCAACCTTTCTTCACCAACTGCGGTACAGAGGATCTTGACGCGGAATGACAGCAATCAGGAGGCCTATCCAAATGTCGATCGCATATACGGAGATCGCCCTCCGAAGGGACGAAAACTGGGCCATAACAGTCCTAGAGGGGAGGAGCGTAAGGAACACTCTCTTGGTGACAATTCATCCAACCCCAAACCTATGGCAAACCCGATGTTCGTTGTAGAGCCCTGTACTCTTAAAAGTATGGCGACGCACATATTTTCCAAAAGATAACTACAGGTGACAACGAAGACGAGCTGGCGTTTCGTAAAATGCGGAACCGCCGTAAATCAGAAATCCGCCAGTAAACCACAAGAAAACAACCCATAATAAGGAACCTCACCCGGAAAAACAAAATTGTGCCATTTAAATACATGGGACATGGCCGGAGAAATAAGCCAAACGCACTCTCCTTGGGGGACAGAAACGAGTAACCTACGAGAGACATACTCGGGGTATCTGAAATCTACAAAGAACAGTATGCAAGCACGTATTCTGCCCCAGCGACGGCGTCCTCTCCAATCATGTCAAGGCGTACCTACGAAGTACCTCTAACCAAAGTTGTCTTTACTGAGAAGGTCATGCGTCAATTTTTGCACAGGACAAACACTTTAACCGTGCTGTGGCCAGGTGAGGTCCATCCAAGGACCCCGAGAGAAACGTCACTAACACCATCAAAGTATTTCTACCTGGTGTTTCGGCAGTCGCTCCACGAAGGCAAATTTCGTTCCGCTTGGGAGGGAGAGACTGTAAAGCCGGTCAATAAATCTGGTGACCGACTAACGTCCGGCAGCCATAGGCCTATTAGCCCAACTAGAATTCCGTGCAAGGCGATGGAACGCATTCTGGGGCAGGCCACCTCAAACCACTTCGGCACCAGCAACATGGTATCCTTCGTAAAAAAAGGATTCCTTCAATACCGCTCTTGTGCAACAAACATGCACGTTTTTATAGACAGCTTAGCCCAAGCTAAAGACGGAGGAATAATAAGTGGATGTCATATTTTATGACATATCAAGGGCATTCAATCGTGTCCCACACATTGCGCTGCATACTCGAGTCTTGCGAGATTTGAGGAAAAATTCTACGCTTGAAACAGGCGTTCTTATCGGATAGAACATTCCGAGTGGAAGCAACCTCGACATAGTCTTCTTCGGGCACCGGTCTCCATTGTAGTTACCCAAGGCTCCGTCTTGGACGCATTATGCTTCTAATCTCCGTCAACGACCTTCCAGATGTCCTTTCAAGTCCAACTCTACTTTTCGTGGACGACTTAAAATCCTGGGGTTCAAAGGCTAGTGCTTCCCAAACGGATGTATACGCTGAAAAGAAGTGGTCATTGGATTCGCACCTTGCCTTGAATGAAGAAACGTATGTCACCATGTCGTTTGGAAAGGTCTCAGGGAACGCCTTTTTGGCGCATGGTAAGAATGGGTTAGAAGATATTACGAGGATAGATACTGAAACTGATCAAGGTATCTGGCTCTCTTCAAACACGTCTTTATCACTGCACCATGAGAAATCGGTTCAAAAGGCACTCGCCGTTCTACGGATGATTTGGCGTACCTTCCACCGAATTGCTCGCATGAACCTCCAGACACTCTATGGGTCCTACGCCAAACCGTTTCTTGAATACGCTAGCCAGGTTGTCTGCTTAGGACGCAAGAAGGACAACCCTCATTGGATGTGTCCAAAGAACTGTTACGAAAATTCTTCTCGACCCTAAATCCGTTGATTATGAAACGCCTCGTGCGTTGCACGACCTATTTACCCTGGAGTATCGTCACCTCCGAGAAGACCTGACACTTGATCACGCCCTGTTTAAACAAGGTATGCTCAACAGGTTTTTTACCGTCGACCTAACTAACACACGGCGGGGAGATGGTAGGAAGATTTTTAAGCTCAGATCACACACCTATGTTAGGCAACAGTTTTTCTCGTGTTGGGTTGTTGGTGCGTAGAATAACGTTCCTCCGACGGTTGTTCACGCTGCGTCTAGTACCAAGTTCAAAGCATCCTTAGATGCTTTTTATGTTAATCCGCACGCTGGCAAGCCTACTGCCCGGCTCTGAGAACTTAAGGAGCGGTGCTCCATCCCTTTCCCGTTTGTGCCTTTTAAGTGAACGACAGCCGCTGAGCGACAAGAACAAACCCGACCCGGGAAGCCTGGGCGAAAGCATCGATCCTGTGTATCAATCCGTTGGTCCGTTTGTCCGCAAATAAAACAAAGCTGATATATTCACGGATTCACGGATTCATGGATTGATACACAGGATCGGGGCGTTCGCCCAAGTTTCCCGGGTTGGTTTTGTTCTTGTCGTTAAGTGGCTGTCGTACATCTGAAAGGCACAAGCGAAAAAAGGTTGTAGCAGTGCTTTTCAAGTTCTCAGCGCTGGACAGTATGTTTGCCAGCACGAGGACTCGCGTAGGAAAGTGTTTAATAGTGCTTTGAACTGGGTTGTAGAAGGAGCGTGGACAACTGTCGGAGGAAGTTTATTCCACATGGCTACCGCACGAAATGAGAAAACATTTTGCCCAATAAAAGTGTTCGCTCTGAGCTTGAAAATCTTCTCACCATGTCCCCGCCGTGTGTTTACTGGCTCAACGGTGAAAAACCTGTTGGCCAAACTTTGTTCAAACAGGGCATAAGTAGGAATTAGGTCCCCTCGGATTCGGCGATACTCGAGGGGAAGGAGGTCAAGCGCCGCAACACGCGTTTCGTATTCCACGGATTTAAGGCGATTTAAGGGTCTCAGGTAATTTTGGTTGATTTCGAGAACCATACGTATGTAAAGCTGGGAACAGGTGCGGTTGATAGCGACTATACAAAGCGTTTGAAGCAGCTACTGTCAAAACAGATAGTTGAGCACAAGCAGGCACACGGATTCACGGATTCACGGATTCACGGATTGATACATGGGATCAAGGCGTTTGCCCAAGTTTCCCGGGTCGGTTGTGTTCTTGTCGTTCTGCGGTTGTCGTTCACCTGAAAGGCACAAGCGAAAAAAGGGTGTAGCACTGCTCGTTAAGTTCTCAGCGAAGGGCAGTAATTTTGCCAGCACAAGGACTCGCGTAGAAAAGTGTCTAGTAGTGCTTTGAAATCGGTTCTAGAGGGCGCGTGGACAACTGTCGGAGGAAGGTTATTCCACGCAGCTACTACACGAAATGAGAAAAATTTTTGCCTAATAAAAGTGTGCGCTCTGAGCTTGAGAAGCTTCTTACCATGTCCCCGCCGTGTGTTTTCTGGGTCAACGGTGAAAAACTTGTTGGCCAAACCTTGTTCAAACAGGGCATAAGTAAGAATTAGGTCTTCTCGGAGGCGGCGATACTCGAGGGGAAAGGCACCCCACACTTGTCTCTAACCGCTTGTCTTCTTGTGGTCTGAATTACTAACTTCCACGGATTCATCCTCTCCTAGAATTAGTTGTAAACCTCCTTCTGCGCTGCATTTAATATCAGATACCCATTCGCCTCCTCGTTGTATTGGCTGGTGTTCGCCATGGTCTTCGACTAGCGACTTGTTTTTCCCTCCAGCTACCACACCCATTTTCTAAGTGGGCATGTTGGACCGTTTAAGTAGCTGTCCCCAATGGCTTTTTAAACACCCGTCATGTCATAGCAGACTTCTTGCACGATAGACCTTCCCGTCAGCTGCCTGTCAGCCAATAACCCCAACTATTGTGGTCTGGCTTTAAAGACACGCAAGCCAAAACCTGGATGTTGGGCCCCGTCTGCGCACATTTCACTGTTCTGCCCTCTTAACCCGGAGTCATGGCCGACTACAAATGCAGCCATGGTTTAAACCGCACATCGACCAACTAATGCGTTTTCCTTGTATTCGCATTAGGCTACACCCATCTAACCCGAGTGTTTTCTCAATACTACTACCAGCAGAATAATTAATATCCTGCTTTGAGAGTTGTTATTGTGGCGTCACTGCAGTAGTTACATGCAACCACTCCCTGTTGACTGCTGTTTGAGGCCACGGGCTATAAGCTTATAATACCGTTTTCTAGAAGCCTTTTTTACTCTTTTCCACTCTTGAGTTCAGTCCAGCTATGGCTGCCTCAATTTCCCGTCCGATTGCTGGTAGCGAACCTCGATGCGCCCCTGTTTGCGCTCGGGAAAATAGTTACTCCGTACGGATTACGTTCCGCTTCGCATCTTTGATCCATCTAAATGTACCGGATAACCCCAACTGATTCAGCCAAGACATTCATATAAGGGAGTGTGGACGAACAAAACATGGCGTCTCAAAACGGTACCGCGATTGCCATCCACAGTCGGATGACCTATAAGTAGTTCACGGTATCTCTGCTGCTTTCCGAGCAACGCGTGTGATCTGCGCTCAACAGGCCGTCTCAGTCCGTTTAATTCCTGTCAAAACTGCAAATTGCTGACCATTTATTCGTAGTGCGTTCTCGCTTTGCTCATAATCCCCCACGGTTTTAAGGCTTTGATCAATATAGACACTATACTTGCCCACAGTAAATGAAAACGAAGTCTACTTACGCTCATCAGAGCCCCTTCTAACTTAACCCGAGTTTCTGTGTTAGAAGCTCACTTTCTTTTCGCTCTGCCCAAGTCTGTTATCTGCGGCGTGAAGTCGTACCACAGGAGCCTAAGTTTATCCCATTCTTGCGGTGTTGACAGTTTCGGTTCCTCACTGTCAAGTTTCACTTTTAACGCCCTGGTGATGCTATTTCCATTACCCCAAATTCCGGTTGTCCCTCGGTCCCAGCTGCACTAGTGTGATCATTTTCTAAGGCATCCCGAACACCGTTTAGAAATATACCTTCTTATTATGTTTAATATTATTAAGGAAGGCCCTAGGACACATCACTGACACTGCTGCAACACATAAAAATATACAGGGGAGAGCTACAGACCCAAAATTTGGACGTTTGATCGGTGAACGAGGGAAGTAAACATCAGAAATGAGGTCGTCGGTACCCCAGGTTTTCCTTTCAAATAAGTGCGCTGTATGAGATCTATTCAAATATTTGATGAAGTAAAATAAAATACTATAGAAACCCGCCGTGGATTCCGCGTCATAAGTGAGCTCAGAGTGACAGAGTGCGGACATGTTCAGACAGAATCGGAAATAGAGGATGCCATTTTGGGTGGAGCTTAGGTGTAAGTAAAGGACGTAGCGACATTTCTCCTCATAAGTGGGATAAATTATCTCTTGTTTTGAGGTCGCCTGAATGGTGCCTGACAAGGCGGATTTTGCCGAGGTGGTTTTGCGCAGTAGTGTGAGGGCAGGGGGACATTCTTTTGGGATTTCTGGATGTACGCCAAGCGACCTGGAAATTCATCTGGTTCGTAGGGATGCGACCGGCTTTCACAGGTCAGGGAATTGACACAGTCAAAGATGGATAAGTGTGGCTTTCACTTATATTTACATTGGAAAGGTTTCCACGGCAATTCACTGACGGGTAGGTTTAGTCAAGCAACCAAGCTGCATCTTTTGCGGAGGAATAGCACCTGCGGCATTTGACTAGCAAAGCGGTCTGCTGCCGTAGAGTCGGACAGCAGTCGCACTTCATTTGGCGCTTTGTAGGTAGTATCTCTTGAGAGTCTCAACAAGCTCAAGAAAAGCAGCTTTCTTTGGTTGGCCGCATTAAACCCCCCGAGAATAAAGCTACTTGAATAAACAACAGATGGAAAGCAAGAGGAAGGTTAACGGGAGAGCATTGTCGTTGGCGTGGGACAACGACGAGCATATCAATACATCGGTGTTCAGGCATCCTTGTAATTAAGATTAAGCCACAGGGATGTGTCGAAATAGAACAATAAGAGGGACGTGATTGCCGTCGAAAGGGTCAAGCAATTTTGAGCAGGGATACTCACAGCTCCAGTTTGACCCCGTAGACAATCCGATTTTCGATGCTCCAACCCGGATTTGTCCATGTCTGAGTCAGGAATCCGACCGGGAGGATAAAATGAGGTGACAAGAGTGCTATTGGATTCCGCACTTCAGTACATTTTTGTTGAAAAGTGTATAGTTGGAGTGCAAATGCTTCAGCAGTCCCGTTTCGCATTTAGACAGAGAGAGATTGCATGTGAGGTAATTTGGGGTTGGAATTGGTATGACAGTAGGCCGATAGCCAGCAAGACAACATGGTGATATCTAAGGGAAGTTCGTTGTTGGTGAGCAAGCCGTTCAATGGTTCATCGCTGGTCGTGCCCTCGGCCAGCAAATGGCACGCATGAACGAAAAAGCCATTAGACAGTTTGCTTGGAGTGCGGCCTGGGTCAGTGATTGCTTGTATCCTTGCGGAGCCGCTCGTATACGGTTTAGAATCCACAGCGGGTTTCTATAGTATTTTATTTTACTTCATCAAATATTTGAATAGATCTCATACAGCGCACTTATTTGAAAGGGAAAACTGGGGTACCGACGACCTCATTTCTGATGTTTACTTCCCTCGTTCACCGATCAAACGTCCAAATTTTGGGTCTGTAGCTCTCCCCTGTATATTTTTATGTGTTGCAGCAGTGTCAGTGATGTGTCCTAGGGCCTTCCTTAATAATATTAAACATAATAAGAAGGTATATTTCTAAACGGTGTTCGGGATGCCTTAGAAAATGATCACACTAGTGCAGCTGGGACCGAGGGACAACCGGAATTTGGGGTAATGGAAATAGCATCACCAGGGCGTTAAAAGTGAAACTTGACAGTGAGGAACCGAAACTGTCAACACCGCAAGAATGGGATAAACTTAGGCTCCTGTGGTACGACTTCACGCCGCAGATAACAGACTTGGGCAGAGCGAAAAGAAAGTGAGCTTCTAACACAGAAACTCGGGTTAAGTTAGAAGGGGCTCTGATGAGCGTAAGTAGACTTCGTTTTCATTTACTGTGGGCAAGTATAGTGTCTATATTGATCAAAGCCTTAAAACCGTGGGGGATTATGAGCAAAGCGAGAACGCACTACGAATAAATGGTCAGCAATTTGCAGTTTTGACAGGAATTAAACGGACTGAGACGGCCTGTTGAGCGCAGATCACACGCGTTGCTCGGAAAGCAGCAGAGATACCGTGAACTACTTATAGGTCATCCGACTGTGGATGGCAATCGCGGTACCGTTTTGAGACGCCATGTTTTGTTCGTCCACACTCCCTTATATGAATGTCTTGGCTGAATCAGTTGGGGTTATCCGGTACATTTAGATGGATCAAAGATGCGAAGCGGAACGTAATCCGTACGGAGTAACTATTTTCCCGAGCGCAAACAGGGGCGCATCGAGGTTCGCTACCAGCAATCGGACGGGAAATTGAGGCAGCCATAGCTGGACTGAACTCAAGAGTGGAAAAGAGTAAAAAAGGCTTCTAGAAAACGGTATTATAAGCTTATAGCCCGTGGCCTCAAACAGCAGTCAACAGGGAGTGGTTGCATGTAACTACTGCAGTGACGCCACAATAACAACTCTCAAAGCAGGATATTAATTATTCTGCTGGTAGTAGTATTGAGAAAACACTCGGGTTAGATGGGTGTAGCCTAATGCGAATACAAGGAAAACGCATTAGTTGGTCGATGTGCGGTTTAAACCATGGCTGCATTTGTAGTCGGCCATGACTCCGGGTTAAGAGGGCAGAACAGTGAAATGTGCGCAGACGGGGCCCAACATCCAGGTTTTGGCTTGCGTGTCTTTAAAGCCAGACCACAATAGTAGGGGTTATTGGCTGACAGGCAGCTGACGGGAAGGTCTATCGTGCAAGAAGTCTGCTATGACATGACGGGTGTTTAAAAAGCCATTGGGGACAGCTACTTAAACGGTCCAACATGCCCACTTAGAAAATGGGTGTGGTAGCTGGAGGGAAAAACAAGTCGCTAGTCGAAGACCATGGCGAACACCAGCCAATACAACGAGGAGGCGAATGGGTATCTGATATTAAATGCAGCGCAGAAGGAGGTTTACAACTAATTCTAGGAGAGGATGAATCCGTGGAAGTTAGTAATTCAGACCACAAGAAGACAAGCGGTTAGAGACAAGTGTGGGGTGCCTTTCCCCTCGAGTATCGCCGCCTCCGAGAAGACCTAATTCTTACTTATGCCCTGTTTGAACAAGGTTTGGCCAACAAGTTTTTCACCGTTGACCCAGAAAACACACGGCGGGGACATGGTAAGAAGCTTCTCAAGCTCAGAGCGCACACTTTTATTAGGCAAAAATTTTTCTCATTTCGTGTAGTAGCTGCGTGGAATAACCTTCCTCCGACAGTTGTCCACGCGCCCTCTAGAACCGATTTCAAAGCACTACTAGACACTTTTCTACGCGAGTCCTTGTGCTGGCAAAATTACTGCCCTTCGCTGAGAACTTAACGAGCAGTGCTACACCCTTTTTTCGCTTGTGCCTTTCAGGTGAACGACAACCGCAGAACGACAAGAACACAACCGACCCGGGAAACTTGGGCAAACGCCTTGATCCCATGTATCAATCCGTGAATCCGTGAATCCGTGAATCCGTGTGCCTGCTTGTGCTCAACTATCTGTTTTGACAGTAGCTGCTTCAAACGCTTTGTATAGTCGCTATCAACCGCACCTGTTCCCAGCTTTACATACGTATGGTTCTCGAAATCAACCAAAATTACCTGAGACCCTTAAATCGCCTTAAATCCGTGGAATACGAAACGCGTGTTGCGGCGCTTGACCTCCTTCCCCTCGAGTATCGCCGAATCCGAGGGGACCTAATTCCTACTTATGCCCTGTTTGAACAAAGTTTGGCCAACAGGTTTTTCACCGTTGAGCCAGTAAACACACGGCGGGGACATGGTGAGAAGATTTTCAAGCTCAGAGCGAACACTTTTATTGGGCAAAATGTTTTCTCATTTCGTGCGGTAGCCATGTGGAATAAACTTCCTCCGACAGTTGTCCACGCTCCTTCTACAACCCAGTTCAAAGCACTATTAAACACTTTCCTACGCGAGTCCTCGTGCTGGCAAACATACTGTCCAGCGCTGAGAACTTGAAAAGCACTGCTACAACCTTTTTTCGCTTGTGCCTTTCAGATGTACGACAGCCACTGAACGACAAGAACAAAACCAACCCGGGAAACTTGGGCGAACGCCCCGATCCTGTGTATCAATCCATGAATCCGTGAATCCGTGAATATATCAGCTTTGTTTTATTTGCGGACAAACGGACCAACGGATTGATACACAGGATCGATGCTTTCGCCCAGGCTTCCCGGGTCGGGTTTGTTCTTGTCGCTCAGCGGCTGTCGTTCACTTAAAAGGCACAAACGGGAAAGGGATGGAGCACCGCTCCTTAAGTTCTCAGAGCCGGGCAGTAGGCTTGCCAGCGTGCGGATTAACATAAAAAGCATCTAAGGATGCTTTGAACTTGGTACTAGACGCAGCGTGAACAACCGTCGGAGGAACGTTATTCTACGCACCAACAACCCAACACGAGAAAAACTGTTGCCTAACATAGGTGTGTGATCTGAGCTTAAAAATCTTCCTACCATCTCCCCGCCGTGTGTTAGTTAGGTCGACGGTAAAAAACCTGTTGAGCATACCTTGTTTAAACAGGGCGTGATCAAGTGTCAGGTCTTCTCGGAGGTGACGATACTCCAGGGTAAATAGGTCGTGCAACGCACGAGGCGTTTCATAATCAACGGATTTAGGGTCGAGAAGAATTTTCGTAACAGTTCTTTGGACACATCCAATGAGGGTTGTCCTTCTTGCGTCCTAAGCAGACAACCTGGCTAGCGTATTCAAGAAACGGTTTGGCGTAGGACCCATAGAGTGTCTGGAGGTTCATGCGAGCAATTCGGTGGAAGGTACGCCAAATCATCCGTAGAACGGCGAGTGCCTTTTGAACCGATTTCTCATGGTGCAGTGAGAAAGACGTGTTTGAAGAGAGCCAGATACCTTGATCAGTTTCAGTATCTATCCTCGTAATATCTTCTAACCCATTCTTACCATGCGCCAAAAAGGCGTTCCCTGAGACCTTTCCAAACGACATGGTGACATACGTTTCTTCATTCAAGGCAAGGTGCGAATCCAATGACCACTTCTTTTCAGCGTATACATCCGTTTGGGAAGCACTAGCCTTTGAACCCCAGGATTTTAAGTCGTCCACGAAAAGTAGAGTTGGACTTGAAAGGACATCTGGAAGGTCGTTGACGGAGATTAGAAGCATAATGCGTCCAAGACGGAGCCTTGGGTAACTACAATGGAGACCGGTGCCCGAAGAAGACTATGTCGAGGTTGCTTCCACTCGGAATGTTCTATCCGATAAGAACGCCTGTTTCAAGCGTAGAATTTTTCCTCAAATCTCGCAAGACTCGAGTATGCAGCGCAATGTGTGGGACACGATTGAATGCCCTTGATATGTCATAAAATATGACATCCACTTATTATTCCTCCGTCTTTAGCTTGGGCTAAGCTGTCTATAAAAACGTGCATGTTTGTTGCACAAGAGCGGTATTGAAGGAATCCTTTTTTTACGAAGGATACCATGTTGCTGGTGCCGAAGTGGTTTGAGGTGGCCTGCCCCAGAATGCGTTCCATCGCCTTGCACGGAATTCTAGTTGGGCTAATAGGCCTATGGCTGCCGGACGTTAGTCGGTCACCAGATTTATTGACCGGCTTTACAGTCTCTCCCTCCCAAGCGGAACGAAATTTGCCTTCGTGGAGCGACTGCCGAAACACCAGGTAGAAATACTTTGATGGTGTTAGCGACGTTTCTCTCGGGGTCCTTGGATGGACCTCACCTGGCCACAGCACGGTTAAAGTGTTTGTCCTGTGCAAAAATTGACGCATGACCTTCTCAGTAAAGACAACTTTGGTTAGAGGTACTTCGTAGGTACGCCTTGACATGATTGGAGAGGACGCCGTCGCTGGGGCAGAATACGTGCTTGCATACTGTTCTTTGTAGATTTCAGATACCCCGAGTATGTCTCTCGTAGGTTACTCGTTTCTGTCCCCCAAGGAGAGTGCGTTTGGCTTATTTCTCCGGCCATGTCCCATGTATTTAAATGGCACAATTTTGTTTTTCCGGGTGAGGTTCCTTATTATGGGTTGTTTTCTTGTGGTTTACTGGCGGATTTCTGATTTACGGCGGTTCCGCATTTTACGAAACGCCAGCTCGTCTTCGTTGTCACCTGTAGTTATCTTTTGGAAAATATGTGCGTCGCCATACTTTTAAGAGTACAGGGCTCTACAACGAACATCGGGTTTGCCATAGGTTTGGGGTTGGATGAATTGTCACCAAGAGAGTGTTCCTTACGCTCCTCCCCTCTAGGACTGTTATGGCCCAGTTTTCGTCCCTTCGGAGGGCGATCTCCGTATATGCGATCGACATTTGGATAGGCCTCCTGATTGCTGTCATTCCGCGTCAAGATCCTCTGTACCGCAGTTGGTGAAGAAAGGTTGACCAAAAACCCAAATTTTCGCTTGCTTCCATATCCACGTAACCACTCTGCGTAAACAGATTCACTTTCGTGGTTTGTGGTGAGCCTACCGGGGAGCGCCTGTGCCAGTTTTGTTGACGTACATGTTGTGGAGAACATCCATCAGATGATCAGCCTGCTGTCCCTTATGCGCCCGTCTACCAGAGACGCCGCGGCGGTTTTTCACTGTTGCATCACAGAGCTGGATAACCTTCTTTTCAGCCAACGAACCCGGAATGGATAGTGCTATATACTCGTTTAGGGAGGAAATTTCGTCACCGAATTTCGTCTAGGCCGCTTGGTTCTGTGCGTTTTGGATCTTTCAGAGCTTCGGAAAGAAGTGTCAGTTTTTTCTACGAGCATCTCGAGTAAAGCGGAACTTTCGCACTGGTCTTTCAGATTCAGCAGTGTGGACTTGGTTTTGTTCTTGCTAGCCATCTTGTTCGTTGTGGAATGCATTACACCCCTAAAGTAGAGGCAGTCGGCGCATAAAATCTGCCTCTCCCGTTAAGAGTTTTCACCCTAATCTCTCCCGGCATGATGAGTTATTGAAAACCTTGGACAATATAATCCGCCGAGCTGGCAGAGTATGTCGGAAAACTCGGGACTTCTCATTATTTCTCCTCATCAGCAAACACTCAACTGACCGAGAGTCCTTACGGGGATCCGTCCAATGCTTTGAAGAAAGTACCACACTCAGGGACCCTTCTCGCTCTAAATTACTCAGCCACCTATTCCGTGGGCGCTGTACCCCAAACAGTCACTCAGTTACTTGTCTGCGTTCCACCGACGGTAGTTTTATCACCGATCTTGTCAATATAGCCAACCACCTGAACGCTTACTTTGCCAGCTGCTACTTGCCCTCTCCTCCCAAACTCAATCCCACAAGCCCTGCTGCGCAGTTCACATCTCTACAACAGAGTAACCGCCCGTCTCTTAGCAACATGACTATCTCCCTAGCTGATATATCAGCCCATCTTCAAACCCTCAAGGACTTCGCCGTTCCTAAGGCCGACGGCATACCATCACGTGCACTGAGACAAGGAGGTCAAGATGTCAAAACCCTTGTCTTAAGTCTTTTTAATCATTCAATCGAGTGTGGAATTGTCCCTTCCCAGTGGAAGCGATCTGTTTTTTGCCCCCTTTTCAAATTCGTATAGAGGAAAACTGCTTCCAACTACAGAGGAATCCACCATATCCCAATCTAATGCGAACCCTTGAGCTTCTGAACAAAGGCCCGTTAATCAGGTTCCTCCTAGCTACAAATGCCATAGATGATCGATATTACGGATTTCTATTTCAGAGATCCGTCAAAGGCTGCCAACTTCACTTGATTGAGACCTTCACAGCAGCCTATTATGCCCGATTCTCTATTGTCACAGTCTATTTGGATATCCAGAAATCCTTTGACCAGGTTCCTCACGCATCCCTACCGAAAAAAACTTAATTCTGTTTGCATCACTGGATCCTTATTTCAGTGGTTCACCTCTTAGCTTTCTGATAGTTTACAGATAACACAAACTGGTGACACACAGTCATCCCCACTACCGATCACCAGTGAAGTCATTCAAAGAAGCGTGCTAGGTCCCATCCTCTTCCTACTATATATCAACGACGTCTTCGACGCCGTATCCCATGGTAAACCCTTCCCTTGCGCGGACGATATAAAAATCGCCTACACATTTCCTCCCTCTGCTAAAACTCATGCCTTTCGCCAGATCCAACAAGACCTAGACTCTCTGTTCAAGTGCCTATAGCCTAAGCTTCTCTTCTTCCACGTCCGATATAACTTTCTGCAGCTGCTCCTTCCCAGCTGATACGTTCACAGTTAATGGGAACCCCGTCACTCATTCCACAGAGATCAAAGACCTTGGTCTCAGATACTCTTGCACCTATACTTTTTCTCCTCAAATCCAGTTCCAGGTTGCCCGGGCACGTAGGTTCGGCTTTCTAATATTACGCTCTTTCAATCTTCAAGACACAAAGGTCGCAATTTTCAAGCTATGCGTGCAACCAATCGTGGAATTCTGTCCCGCTTTTTCTTCCCTTTATACCCAAAGTTGTAGGCTGGCACTCGAGAACGTCCAACGATCATTCACCAAAACGTTATTCCCACAGACTAGTCCACTCTCCTACCGCTCCCGCTGTATATTCTCAGGCCTTGAGCCTTTATGGCTCAGACGGTTAAAGCTAAGTTTAACTCTCCTACACCGTCTGTTGCGCCGAAATGCTTTCATAGCAGATTCTAGGCCAAGCGTAAAGTTATATGCGCGCTATAAAATCCGTGAATCCAACAACCTCTTAGTGTGCCCTCAAGCGCGTACAAACCTGCGCCACTACTTCCTAGTTGGCTACACTCGCATGTGGAACAGTCTCTCCGATCGGTTTCGAAATATCACACACCAACATACGTTTTCGCAGTCTGTTGATAACTTCTTTACGTGTGAAGCCGCAGCCACCCTACTCAATACCCAATTATCCCCTGACCTCCTTTATGAACGGGGTCCAGACCACCTCTGATGTTGACGAAGTTATATTTGGTGGACGAAGAAATTAAGTAAAGCAATAAGTTAAAAAATAAGCCACTCTCTTACCATACCTTGCTACCTCTTAACTTGCTTAAAGCAAATTATACCAGGTTCCTCCCAGCTAAGTCCCTGCCATGGACGACTTCATCTGCTCTGTTTAATGAGTGGTGCCTCGTCTTGCCTAACCCTTCCCAACATGAACCAAGGAAACAACAGAGTTTGTCATACCTGTGGGCGTATTATACGCCACACAACCCATTCAGCACACGCACACAACACTGCGGTACGCCTCTGTTTGACTCGATAGCTCACGCTCCGTCATCGTTTAGCCATGGTTCACACGCTCTGGACATGTCCGTTCCGTTTCCATTCTCCCAATGGTAGCTACCGCCTCACTTTCCTCCTCCGCGACCTGCCTTTCCCAGCGGCTGTTTGCCGTTTGCTTGTTCGAAGTGACTGGGCTGTTATACTGGCCTGGCTTCCCATCAAATACCCTTCGCACCCAACTTCCCACCAACAGCGACGCCAGTGAGTCTACTTAGTGTAAGTATAAACCAAACTTTTGAGATAAAACTTACCATCTGTCTCCACTTCGAATGTTTCCACCTCCTCATCTCCATTTTTATTTTTCGTGACCCTGGCGATTTACTCAACCTCCCAAGGTGACTCTTGGTCGCGGCTTCTTGGCCGCACAATGCTGTTAGCTGTAAAACCTTTGCGAAGGGGATAAAACTTTTTACGCTGTCTATGTGCATGAACCAAAAGTCACTCAAATCTACGTTCATTTTCCGCCACTTACTAAATTTCAGTGTCCACCGAAGCAATCATGCCTCTGCCGGAAAAATTCTGATTGGATACTTTACTAGCATCACTGGGACCCCAGGATGCCTAAATGGGGCTCAAAAATTTGGACTGGTATTCTGGACTCAATTGTCTGTCTGTTTTAACGCATACAGAACACGTCATGTGTTTCGAGATTTCAATATAATAATAATGTTTATTCCCAACTTGTGGGTGGCATGCCGTCAGGCGTGATCATCAGATTAC
>SJOL01005206.1:0-11097 GCA_004794785.1 Opisthorchis felineus
AAATGTACAAAAGAACCTAGGAACGAAACAGGAAGTTCTTAGCAAACCAATGTAGCTGTCTTTTATTCGGTACTGAAGACACAAGCCATAGCCGCAGCTACCCGAACCCCCCCCCCACCTTGCTTCAGCCGACCCCCTTTTCCAATTGGCTTCATCTAACGCATGAACTATCAAGTAGGTTGATCCATGAGCCACCGTAGCTTTCATGGTCAAGACCCCGATTACACATATGCTGTCGTTTGGGAATTTCAGTTCAATCTTTCGAATAAAATCCCTGCGGTCTTCAAAGAATGCTTGTCTTCTAGGTTGCTCCAGAGGGTCAAAGCTATCAGATTCAGACGTTCGTACATGCATATAGGCCTCAGTCACCGACACTTATAAACAATAGCCCTTGTGCGGAGAATAGAGTGCGTTCGGGGAGAAATGACACCGAGTCCAAGCGATATTGCTAAACATTTCTGGGTAAGTAATGAGTAAGTGTGGGAAAAGAAGAATTCTATGAGCAACTCGGTGGACTTCTTAAGAAAGCTGCATGAATGGTTACGGTATTTGCAGCTGGTTGTTGCTGAAAATTCACCTTTTTTGTGCAGAAAGCTCTTGCTGACTTGTCAGCGCGACAAAAATGCACGTACTGATAAACAGGCTTCACCGTAATTAGATTTCGATGTGATAAATGGCAGCGGTGAACACCTGCCGAAACTATATGTCAACCAGCGAATTCGCTAGGTAATCCCAAGCTCTCAACACAAAAGCAACATCTGGCGACAAGCTTTCATCCTTTAATGTCCAAACCTGGAAGCACCTGGAAAGGTTACATAAACTATTGATGGCAGTGTGAGATTTGGTAATTATCAATTGAGATTTCGTCCTGAAAGAGAAGCCAGTCTATGCTGAAAAGCCAAAAAGCCCTGTAAAGCTGTCTCATCACCATTGGGAATCATGAGCAGTGCGCATCTCAGGGAACTCCAAGGGGTCTCGAACCGGAAACCTCCCAGCTAGCAGTTCATGAGTAAAATGCATCCAAATTCAGTTTCCAAGTTCAATCGTTGACTATATATGAGAATAACCGTAGTCGGTCACCGTGAAATGAATGTCGAAAGTAGTGAACCCCGCTGGCACTACAGCAAATGTGAGAATTCCATTTTCTAAGGGGCACGACATTAAGGCGAAAAGGATGGCCAAAAGCGGTGAATAAAGCATGGTCGCTGTAGAACACACTGTTGAGGAAAATGCAGAATCGGGTTCACATGTCATTTTCCGCGAATTTCTCTGACAACTTCCATTTTGCTCAAAACATTACGCTGGACGGGAAACCCGTGTTCTTGACCAAAGCGTCGGCAATGATTCAATAAGATCTACTTGAAACTGTTTCAAGTGCCACGTAAAATAATTAATGATCTCAGTCGTTTAATTGGACTTCCATGTGATGCCCGACGAAAAAGTACAGGGAGTGCAGAAAATCGATTACACGAACTGCGCTTTGATTGCACTCAATCTGCACAATTCGTGCCAACTACGTGTTATTTTGCGTTTGTACCATACGCTCAAGGCGCGTTCCGTTTGCTATGATGAATTCGGCAATCTGAACTTAACGGTAACATCCTCATCCGTAATGCGAAGCACCCGCTGACTTAAAAACTTGCAACTTAGTGTTATAACCAGATACGACAAAGTATGACGTTTTGCACTGTACATTTTCATGTGAGCTCACTTTCAGTCTATTGTTACCAAGTGAGCGCACATTGTGATAACCGGAATACGTCAGCGTCGGCTTGGACCGTTAGATTCATGTCGTGACTGCTGTCCTAGCTCACGACAACAGTTTAGCTAACCAAAGTTGCCATTTACGCACATGTTGTGTAACTGCGACCCACATTGCCATTTATTCTCATCTTTAAAAGGCTTGCAAACGTAATCTGTATAAAATAGTATTCATAAGGTTATGCTCACTTTAAACAGAGCTCATGGGTTAAAGTTGTTAACTTGCAAAATTGCTTTCGGCTAGCAGGCTTCCGAACTTAACACTTACACTCTAATCAAATGAAACTATGAAGCGGACTTTAACGAGTTCCACGAAACAATTTGCATCAGTGAATAATGACATCCGGATGCATGAAATCGGATGTTTCGTGAGGATACGACAGGGATTGAGGGAATCCGTTTCAACAAGAGCCGTGCATCATAACCGACTTAAACTGGAAAAAAACAGATCGTGGGATACATCGTACATAATACATATGCACGGCTTATACACACACACAGGAGGATTCGGAATCTTCACCTAGAAGACGGTCGATATCATGGCTGAGTGTGTATGCACAGAAAGATAGATTTTCTACCGAGAACGGAGAAGGAAACGCTGTTCGAACACATGTACTGACGGAAAATTGTTTTCAACCAAGCCATATCGATTTTTGTAGTTGTAAAACGAAATAAAAACGAACTAGGATGCATTAACGTATAAAAGTTGATTGATCGATTGTAGGCCGGTTGAGTCGGTTGACTGAATTAATCACTTTTTGGTACAGACAGGTGGAATACGATCAATCCAGCCTCATTACCAATACGCTACAAACACCTAAAAATAGTTACCGACTTTTTGTATTAATCCGCAAGCTGTGTTGGCCGTACAGCTCAAAGCTAAACATCATCTGGAGAACATCACATCAAAAGTGAAAAAAAACGGGAATTCCGGAGTCACGGCACAACGTGTATAGTAGCTTGTTGGTGGAAACAGGAGACCAGGTCAACCCAAATGATCGAAGCAGAATGAATTACTGCGTTTCTAGTGACTGACCGGAATCGACCTGACAGTTGATTCCAAATGCGAGTGAACCTGATGTGATCAGGCACACAAAAATGAGTAACTCAGTCAACACGCTTGATTGAGATAAAGATCGACTGATCAGCGACTGCTATCCAGTCTAAACAACCCCAAATACTTTTCTACGTTCACGTACTTCATTCAGATTGTGTAGTAGTTGGATTACGAGTAATCTTACACGAATGACATGACGTCCTTCCATGGGTGGTCAAACATAAGAACACTAGAATGACTTCCAGCTGTGCTAAAATGTTTCGGAGATGAGGAGGATAAGGAAATCCAGAGTTTAGATAGGTAGCACAGAGAAAATAAGTGGAAATACTCAGTAACAAGAATAAAACTTCAGTCTACTGACCAAAAAAGCCACAGCTCAAACGCCAGACGATAATTCTAGACAGTGTATCACCAGGATTACTAGAGCTCAGCTAACTTCCACGGACAAGCGAAAGGCATAGGAGGATAGCCGAGCACCATGGGACTGATTTAAGAAAGAATTTGGGAATTCGGTGCAAAGGACATCGTGAAATTGGGAGTTACATATCAGCCAAGATTGCAACACATCGAGTTAGGCCGAAAACACTCAGACACAGTAGAAATCAATATCAAACGAACGAGTCGATCTTCCGAGATGTGCTGAACACCTCAGAAACAGATCGATCGATTGCCATTAGTATCTATCGTCAAGCCATCACTTTATGGGGTTTTTCTCCTCTGAACCACAAGAGGATCCTGTGTGGTACCCTTCTTCAGAACGCATGC
Organism: Opisthorchis felineus; assembly: GCA_004794785.1. Taxonomy (NCBI): domain Eukaryota; kingdom Metazoa; phylum Platyhelminthes; class Trematoda; order Opisthorchiida; family Opisthorchiidae; genus Opisthorchis; species Opisthorchis felineus. The sequence continues at coordinate 3,584 of SJOL01005206.1, forward strand.
ACCGAATAAGCATTCTGAATACCTCTGAAACACAAACAGGTGTACCCAGAAACAGAAAAGAAAATCCGGTGGTTCTGAGAAAACATTCAACCCCAGCCTTGTTCTGGAATACAAACGGCTTCTGTATCAAAGAAGGGGAGAATTTATATCTGCTCAGAATTCAGAGATGAGAAATAAAGCTCAGTCGGTCTTCCAGTGCAAAATGTTTGTACGAAGAGTACGTCCTTCGAAACTGACCAGATGTGTTTGGGAAAAACAACAAGAGCATCACAGCCGAACGGTAGTCTATTCAATCTGTTGACCTTGAACTACCCTTGGCAATTTAGAAGTAGGTATGAAAGCACGTACGTACGTGGAATCGAAAGATGAAATTAAATCCGCAGCACAGGACACTAATCTAAACGGACATGCAGCTCAGTCGATAAGGTGGCAAGACGTACACTACGAAACCCACTGCATACACAACGGACTGCACTGGCACACAAGATCCTTTCCGGATTCCCGCTCATCAAAATAAAACAGTTTTTGTGCTTGGCTATGATGGTACCGTTGAGTCGAATCTGTGTCCAGAAAGAGCGGCCTCTGAATTTGAACAATAAAGAGAGGGGGACACTTATACTGAAGGTCATCCGTGAATTAAAAACTACCTTAGTATGAAGTTCAAGTTGACTGTTTTATTCTGGAGTAGAGAATGTTGCGGATGATGTGGATAGAATTCGCGCTATTGCTACTACCAGCAGCGCAAGAACTAATCCTATGCCGTGACCGACCAACGATGATCGCTCCAACAACGTGACTGTTGCGGAGGGGATTTGCTGTATAAAATAAGCCACCATGCCAGGGACTCGCATGCTAAACAACTATTTTTTCTTAAAGAAATTAGCCCCTTTTCTGAGACCAATCCCGTGGTGTTGAACATGGATTCGTTCTCGTATCGGTGATTAGTTTTTGGGTTAGATTTCCACCGGATCATGTTGCTGTTGAGAAGTGTTTTTGTAGCACCCGGGGTCTGCTGCTCCCTGTTTTTGCAGAGTTCAACAGTCTTGCTGGTGAATGCAAAACAAACAAGCGATCTAAAAATGAACACAGTGGTGTGTTGGAACTGAACGGAAAATACAAACAATGTCAGGGTCATAGCTGAGGACTCATCAGAGTGTGACTGTGTGTTTACTCAAGAAGCGACCCCAGCTTTTTTTATTTGCACATGAGAGTGAAGGATGTCCACTCGATTGAACATGCAGCCGACTATCGTTCGTGGTCATTGCAGCCTGTTTCGTTTTGACCGCCTAATTGTCGGATCAACCTTTTCAAAAAACCTGTGAAATTTACGCGAATATTTGCCACCCTTGTATTTGATCAGTACTCCTATCCTTACGGATTTAGTCAGGTAGATGTGGCTGCAGACCTATGACTACGTTGAACTTGCTTGGTTTGTTTGACGCTAACTAAAATAGTAAACATGTTGGAACATGTGCGGAGCTAACCAGTTGTTTATGAACTGACGTTGGATTGCTCGTCAGTACGCGGTATTTTGTGAGTAGAGCTGAAATACGGCAGGTACTGGAATAGCGATAAGCAAGATTGGAATAGATAAGTAATATAATTTCACATAAAAAGTTAAGGTATATTTACAATCTATGAGAAACAGTGCAGAACCAACTGAGACAACATCGTTTTGCTGGCAACGACTCGACTTTTCCACAAAATATTTGTCAGACCAAGTAATCAGGCCACTACATTTATCGAGTTTTAAGGCAAGCAGAGAACCAGCAACATCGCTCACCAACTCGGCAAATAATGTCCGTTAGAAGCTCTGGTTAGTGATACTACACCATCCTTTCTCATGATCAGGATTGACATTCCCTCCGCTGATTTCAAAGTTTCATTTAGTTTAGTCTTCACGAACGAGCTCCCAAACGTCGTACACTCAGTGCATGAACCGCCAATTTTAGATAGTGCTATGTCTGTCAATTTGAATAACACCAGTGAGACGCCTTGCATCTGACAAACTGTTGCCATTTTTCAAAGCATGCTTAACTCTGACGCTGTCAATCGGAATGCCGATGGAAATCAGGGATAAACAGTAAACACAAACTGCGTTCAGTTGGGGTAACAAAGCCCCCATGTTCGACCAAAGTTGTGAAACTGTTTTCCGTGTCACTGCATGCTCAAGGAGAAAAACGAAAGGAATGACTGTCTGGTGCGTAAACACCACCGCACAAACAGACTAGGCTGTTTGACAGTGTGTTCGGAGAGTTAGAGAATGCACAGATTGCAAAGAAATTTTGCGAAGCTTACACTAAAACTGAACTGGGTAATTTGGTAACGCGAACACAATTGCTATCGACTGGCAGCCCTGTCTCCAGTCAAGTGAATGGAGAGCTGCACTGACTCCATCCTGAAGGGCGAATCGCACGGACAGACGTTTCCTGATTTTCATGTCAACCTATGAAGTCACTGTTTCGTCTGTGCCATTGCAAATTCAGTATAGATAGCAAAACTATTATCGACAAACAGTTACTCCGCATGCGTAGCACATGATCCTGTTATCTCATTAAATCGTGCTGGATACAGTAGTCAAGTAAAGCAACAACAGCACTAGAAAGCACACTTCTTCACCTCAGGTCCCCCGCCTGCGGGAACTTAGTCCCGTTACCAGGTAACACAAATTATTTAATGAAACTCAACACCTGCATTTCATAAGACAATTTTCACAGTGATTCTAGCCATTTAGATACGTGTTCTAAAGTCGATAAAACTCTATCTATGCGTAAATTGTTCCAGAAACTGCAGAACCAGTAAGTTGACCTGCAAGAAGAATGTTAGTGAATGCTTTGAAGTGCTGTTTTTTAGTCCGTGGGTGCGTGGAACATGTCAAAGATGACTGATAGAGATGCTTGTGCTCCCCCTGCGTTTGTAAAATGAGAAATTTGCTGTCCACTATCACGTACCAGCGAGTGAAGGAATCACCAGCGATGAGGTAAACAACAAGGACTAAATATCGTCGCACACCCACTCACCTGATAATTAAAAAGGTGAGCTAAGGTAGGCTAAAAAGGTTGAGGCACTGCCAGGCTGTCCAAAACTGCAGAGAGTAGTCGAAAGGCCGAGAGTGCGAACCGCGGGAACTGAGAGAACCATGGACATCCTGCTCAGGCCCATTACTTACTAAATTATCTCCAGCTCATCGTGCATCGTTGAAGTACGAATATTTGTGCATCTCTGTAGCCCATCGAGCTATACTGGAATGTACCAGTGGCACTCACAGAGCCTCTCAGAAGTGGCTGCTCGATAGGTAGTTGTCTGCTCCCCTGGTCTTCCAAATGAGGATTGGAACATATGTGATCACTTGCTCCCTAGAAATGTAGACTGCTCCGACGGTCTGACGACAACTACTGTTACGTTGTGGTTAGGCTTTTGGGCTGAATGCTTTAGTTAAACACTGTAATTGTCCTCCTATCTAGGTCTTGGTGCCTCTGCTACGCACAGCAGGGCGGAGAAGCGAAAACAGGCTGACGCCAATGCATCCCTTGGGCGAGACGGCCGAAGTGGTTAGAGCGCGAATTTACTGACCGCAAGGTTCGTGGTTCGAACCCGACCTCTGCCTCTCGACTTCCCCTATCTAGGCTTGGGCAACCTGGCAGTATCCCAGCCCTCGTGCTTCCTTCTGGTAGCATGGCAGTTAGGCACCGAAAGGGTGCTACAGCTGAACGATTTTTTTCAATGCATCCCTTCTCTTCCACATATTCGTCCTCTTCCCCCCTCCTCACCCGGTTGCCGACTACATTTTCGTAGGTCCATTCTTAAAGACTGGTGGGTCAGTTAGCCGTCCATTCCCGTTAGCTGGAATATATACGGTTAAAATAGGGGACCACGGCCACAGACACTTCAAAATCATTCTTCAAACCTCGATGCTCATTTCATCTGGCAGTTTTTAATGTTCACATTCTGAAACAAACTGGACAACAGGCTGGTCTTGATTGTACGATGGACCCGTTTCCAACTGGTGTGTGCTGCCTCCCTGAGACTAGGATATAAGAACCGTTTACGGTTGTTGAACTGGTTTTCCCTTCGGTTTCTCGCTTCCAGTTGTGCAACTCTGATGTCCCAGAATTCACTGCCGCTGGTTAGGCGGGCGAGCTGAAAGGCTCCCACTTGAATGGTGCCTGTGTGCAGTTCGTTTGGTAAAATCCATGGCAGCATCTTGCAAACGCGTCTACAATCACCACCTGTTTAGTCTGTCTCAAGAGACCGTAGATCTGATACTCACAAAGAGGGATTTCACAACACTATGCACTTTATTATGACAGACTAAGAGAGCAGATGATATTGTGGTTGCCCGGGATATGAATGCGCTGCTGGGTCAAGCTGGTCACCTTGGACTGGAATCGAGAAACACAACGGGGAACGTATGTTGTGGTTCTGTGCTAACCAGACTGTTCCTGAGTAATAGTAGCTTCGGAAACCGCCCAAGCCGCATGGCTACGGTAATGTAGTGTACCTATGTTGGAGGTTGGCTCGAATACTACTTGGTCGAGCGGCTTGGGCGGTTTCGGAAGTTAGTACTGCTCAGAAAGTCTGCAGTGAGCACAGAACTACAACAGGCGTTCGCCATTGTCCGTGTTTCTCGATTCCCGTCCAAGACGCCCAGCCAATTGGCGTGGATCAGTTACTGATTGTTGCTTGTTCTGAAAAACCTACGTGGGTTCCCGCCATGCTCATGTTAACTTCTGCACCTCGTTGGGCTACTTAGGAGTCTGCAAGATACACCTGGCCAATGAAGGGCTTTCGGACCCAGATGTGAAACAAACCTGCCAAAACCACCTGCTGAAGTCCCTTTCGTACAGTGCATTTTCTGATGTAGACTTACTGGAAACTGCTGTCCGTAACCCTGCAAGATGCTCCGCTTGTGGAACGGCACAACCAACTAGACCTACGCACTCGAGCAACACTCTAAAGTTACTCGAAGCTCGGAAGCGTATTCCTCCTGGCAGAAAGAACAATAGAATTCGATGAACAAACAGATGTCAGGTGAAAAGTAGCATCTGCGTGGATCTAGAAGCTTTGCAGATCCAGAAATCTAAGGAGATGGAGGAAGGGAGAAACTCTGGGAATACGCGAGCATCTGATACTGCCAATGGGCCCAAAGAGTACCATGGTGGGCGGAGTAAGCAATGATAACAAAGACTCACTTGCCGCTGAAAAAGAACGCGTGCGTCGTTGAATTGAAAGCTTACAACAATTCGGTCGGCCACCTTCATTTGCTCAGCCAAGTTCCCAACCCACGACGCAACCCTGGACACTGAACATGGAATCCCCGACGGCCCCGGAAATAAGAGAATGCCTTTTGTCCCTCAAGCGTTACCGACCTGCTGGTCCTGACGAACGCCCACCCGCTCTGTTCAAAGATGGAGGTGAAATCCTCAGTCAGTGCTTGTCTGACTTATTTGCCTCTATGCGGGCAGAGGCCGTCCCAACCAACGGAGGTGAGTCGACCGCATACCGATATTCAAAAAAAGGTACTCGCAGTGAATATGACAATCACGAAAGAATTCGCTTGACTCCAGTTACAGCCAGACTCCTTGCGGCTCTTATTTCGCGTCGTCTTAAGGTGTGCGAAGACGAGGATTGAGGACAGCACGCAGAATTCCGGTCTGGAAGGGGCTGTGCGAGCCACATCTTCACACTCCACCAAGTGTTAGAGCAGCGACATGCGCACAGGCGCACTAAACCCTTCTTGTCTTCAATGGGGCGTTTGATTTTGGCGACCAGTTCGTTCTTTCCAACACAACTGTGCAGTAGGGTATGACCCAGGAGTTCGTGAATATCATGCACTGTTTGTATTAATATACTTGTGGACAAGTGGTGTATGGGAAACTCTCCAAAAGCTTTCCTACAAGCGGTGGTGTCCGACAAGGATGTTTACTCTCCCCACTTTCGTTCAATTTCGTTAGTGATGAAGCGATGATGTGAACTCTGGGATGCTTCCAAAACCCCGGTGTTCAGATCTCTACGAGCCAGGACTTTATCGACCAGGAATACGTAGACAACATTTGTTCTCATTTTTGAAAGAGCAGGGGGCGAGATGGTTCGGTGATTAGAGCGCGAATTTACTGACCGGAAGGTCCGTGTTTCAAACCTGACATCTGCCTCTCGACTTCTCCTGTCTAGGCTTTGACAACGTGGCAGTATCTCAGCCCTCGTGCTTCTTTTGGGTGGCATGGCATCTAGGCACCGAAAGGGTGTTACGGCTGGACGATTGTTTTTTTTGAAAGAGCAGGAATGGTAAGTGGTACTAGAAAAGCTGATCAAAGACATCCAGTCCTGCAGCATTTCCTTCGGGCTAACAAAGTTCAAAGTCATGCTGCGGGACTTACGGTCCTTGACCATATCTTTAAGAACTTAGGGAAGTTGTGCGTGTCTAGGAAGTGTAACAGACGAAGCTGACGCACGAGTCACAATGGCCAGAAGTGCGTTTGCTTAGTCGCGCCACACGTTGCATCAAAAGGCATCTCACTGGGTCTCAAAGGACGCGTGTATCAGACTACTAGACTTGTCCACTTCGCGCGGAGAATCTAAGACACCTTCAGGTCTTTGACCAGCGATGCCTCAGAACCACAGCTGGAGTCGGCTGGAACCAGTGAATTCGGAGTGAGGTTATCAGGAAACGAGTACTTCACATCCAGCACTGCAAGCCGGTGGCTGGACCGTGTTACCGCCTGCAGAAAACAGCGTTATCTTTCTTGCCTAACTCGGAGTGGAGGTAACCTGGAAGTGGACAGAACATACGGCATAGAAGGGTATTAAGGATGTTACCAAAAAGTAAGGGAGCTACCAACTTTTCAGGATGGGGCCCACGTGTATTTGACAAGGGCGGCTAACCGATGGCAGTGACGCTAATGCTCTCACTTTCCATCCACGTTATCCGACTTGAGTGGTGGAGATGGATGCACCCCGGACGTCAGTGGTAAACCAGCCCTAGGCGCTCTCCCTGTCCAATTTTTCTTCTTTCTGCTTATTCAAGTAAAGTGACCCGGTTGTAAGGCAATGGAGCACCATCACATCTGATGTTGATGCCAATGTTGATAAAGACAACAGATATCTCGAGAAATACATCCATCTGCAAACTAACTTATTTTCGACAGCAGACTCAACTGAATACTAGCTGTCTCTCGGTTACGATATTCTTCACCTAGGATTCAGCTGAAACTCCTGTCGAAATGTTGTGACTTGCTGAACGGTCGTGCAACTCTGTATCGGTCCTTGGCTTCCTGCTCCACCCACTATGGTATATCAAAAGGCACGGTAGCTTCAGACAGCCCCTTATGCAGACAAAGACAAACTGCATTTATAGGGTAATCACAGAATGTTCCACAAGGTCGTGCGAGAATCTCAGTAAGGGGGCGAGAAGCGTCGAGCTAAAGATGCTCGATACAGATTGGCTGGCATTCTGACCAAGCAGGGCATGCCTTCGTTTGGTCCGTAGCCCGCACGTGACACATCCGTCCAACTGA
>SJOL01005211.1:11667-23825 GCA_004794785.1 Opisthorchis felineus
AACTCGACTGCAGTGAATCAGTTGATCTGAGCATCGAAGTGTTGCACACATGTCTGTGGTGTAGCTAATTCTCGGTGGGAATTGTAGCCCCTACGTAGGTTGTGATCAAACTAAGTGTCCGGCCGGATTGAATCATATATAAATGCATTTTAAAGCGCTGATCAGACCACATTGTATACCAAAATTTGCTAACACATGAGGAGATCTGGCATGTATGTTGACCGAACGGGTAACTCGGACGGCTTTCCAATATATTAGCTCTAAGCATTGTCTACGGAATAAGCAGCATCATGTCATATCAGTCAGCCTGTACTTACTATTCACTCCTGAACAAAACCTAAACTGATTGTTTGAACTTCATCTTCATCATCATTTTATCGGGGACGTTTTATACACCTGCCAAATGATCTCGGTCGTAGCGAAGTTCAGATGATCATATTGGTTAGGGCGATTGAAAGGAATTGTAACAGTGCTGATGGCATATGTCTACATCATTCATGTTTGTTGCTCTCATCCACATCAGTGCTTTATGGTGATTTGCCCCTCGAGTGTCTGACCGTCACTTACATCGCAGAAATCGCACGAGCGTTTGTTACTTTCTGTCAGATTGATGTCATTGTAAACTGAAAAGCCCGTATTAATGCAAGTCGGGCGATAGGGCAGCGGCATACTTGCACGAAATCCGACTCCCAATCCACTGGATTGAGAAATATTTCAGCATGCGAATGTGACCGACCGCCATGGGTTTGTCAAAATCTGAATCACTGCAATTTCGAGCACACTGTTGGTAATTCATCATTCACAAAACACCCCTGTTCGGCTTTTACATGCGAATGCCATAAGCGAACACGTAATCGGGTGATAAGATATCATTTACGATTACGCCTAACGGTCGACAATTGTTGCTGCTATATATGAATTCGAACGATGTCTTGGTTTCTTATATGCGTTGAAATCCAGTAAGCTGGAGATGCCTGACTACCCTACAATACCAGCCGCAACATGATTTCGATTGTTCTGTTCTGCCCTGCTAGAGGGCACAACCTTGAGCCGCTGAGCACAGAACAAACCGCTCTGTGGTGAGCTCCTCTGCAAGCAAACATTGTATCAGTTCAGCCGATCTGCTATGGGAAGAGGAATTCGGTCTGTCGCTGCATCATTTAGACAAAGTGCTATCAGTTTCGCAGAATACACTGTCAACCAATCAAGTGTTGGTTCGTTCGCTCACGTAATACAAGGGGATTCCTCACATGGATGAAGTTCCTTGCCCTGGAGGATAGCGCATTTCAATATGGGAAAAATCGGGAGTCGATACTGTTTGCCTGCCAGATCGAAATTCTCCGTTTGCTGTTCTGTTGGAACGCATGTTGATCTCGGACACCGTGAGGCCGAAATAAAAGCATTTCAACACTGCTTTATAGTGTCGGACAGATATGTCGATATAAACATGGATGCGCTTACTCTTAAAAGTCACGACACAACATCGCCATGCTCGCCATGGACCGTCCCTCTCTCACATGATGAGCAGATCTTGGCTTCAGCAGAAGAACCATCGGCTTTGGACCAGGAAATAGCATGCTAGTCCGATCGCAATTTAGAGGATACTGCGATATAAGAGTAAGCGAGTAAAATGATCAACCACATTGCTTTGGCGTTATGACACAGTCCAGTGACGGAATGTTCCGTGAATTCGGTCGGCTTGGACGAAATAGCCTCAGTACCCAACCAAATTTGTCAGTTGCATGTTATTGGGCCCTGCACAAGGACGACTTTACTTGCCACTTTCAAGCGATTCAGATGTGTACTTTTTTGATCTTGCTCCGGCACGTGATGAAATCGGACGTGATTCAGACGCATGGGCGTACTCGTACGGCACTGTTTCACCACATGATTGTTCCGCTGCGCAGTAGGCTGATGCGCGGCCACATTAGGTATTCACCGGATCGTTTAGCACATCATCATCGCTGCCAGTCAGCCGTACGTCATGGCGCAAATCAGACGTAGGTATGTGCTTCGAGAACAGGCAATGATGGTAGCTAGTTTATCGCATGTTAACTTATTGCCAAATATTTATCCGCATTATCATAAGCAAAGCCAGTTTATTCACTGGGGTTTTGCACACACCACAACTTCCATCGGGGCTTGTGAGAACTCACCTGAATCACTAGAATCGAATGCAGAATGTGCCTGAATGAAACTGTTAGAGATGTCGTTGTCTGTCCTGTGGAGCTCAAGTGGTGCCTGAGCAATCACTCACATGCAAACACTTCATGCAATCTCATTCACAAAACGCCATCTGAATTGATAGCAAATGGACAACCACCTGGCACTTGGTCACTTTGAATGTACATCGAAATATCGATTGTGCGTGATGGATAGTGTGATTCTTTCGCGAGATCTTTGCAACATAACTCGGGACCATCTGCTAACCCGACATATTTAGTCGATTCTTTCACACAAGACGGCGTTAGCAGAAAGTGAATTAGGATCTTCGCAACACACACGTTTTTCTGCTAAATTTGGATTAGCCCATTCATTCAACGGTTTCGGAGTTGTTATCGCTTCATCATCATCATCATCCGCATCACCATCATGGATACCAATACAATGGATGATTTGAATAGGAATTTCGTACGGCAATTTCATTTCTTTCGCGAAATCTTTGTTAAGGTTTACACTAGAAACCTCATAAGCAGTACGGCACGTCGAGAAAAGGATTAATTTTGTTTGCTTTCTGAACTGAGGTTTGTGTTTGCACTCAGCGTCCTCAAAGCCGTCAGTCATTCATCACCATCATCGGCTCCAATGAGACAGTCATACATGTTGACGCTTAACTAGCATAAGATGGGAATGGTCCGATGGTCCGATGGGTTCGGTCATTTTCTTCAGACATCATGCAGTTAGCACAATTGCGTGATGTACCGAGCTGTCAGTAAACACATAGTCCAGGTGGTCTCTGGTGTGGAGCGAATGTTTGGCAATCGGTGTTCTGTTTCATCAGTAGTTATCTTCACACAATGCCTGTACGTAATACAAACTGAAGCCGATATCTCCCCACCTCGGTGTTTTGCGATTCCCCGATTGACCGCATATAATATTAGAATATTCGATATATATATATATATATATATATATATATATATATATGAATGAATAGATATGCATATATATGCATACATTGAATTCACGGTCGGACTTGGAGACGGAACGTTCTTCCATTACCTAAGTGACAAAATCCCAAACAAATCGCTAGGAATACTTAGAAGACCAGATTCTTTGGTTACATAATTATGTGTGTACAAACATCTATGCAATATGGTTTGCAAGTGTGCCAGAACAACCGAGTGGAGGTATTCCAGAAAATTTCTGGATATGCCACAAAGAAGTTGAAATTTGACAATTTCAATTTTCGTCTAGCCCAAACAACCACCAGTTTCCCGATTATAGCATGTGCACGCAAACGAGACATTAATTCAAATGCATACTCAATCCAAACAACTGCACTTTAATGAAGCACCACGGATTCGACGATACACACGCTATTTGAGTAAATAGCCAGGGTCGATACCCAGTCATATCCTGCTTTGGCAAGACCGGAACTGAATGGTTCCGTCAATCTTGGGGCTTGTGTATCGATTTTGATAACGTTTGATCCCCACAAATCTTCTCGACAACTGCGTTCTTTTTGCCCAGCATCGTGCACAAATCTTGATGTTCAATGTACGTACAAAGCTGATGCAATGAGAGCAATAATTTTCCGATATGCTCTTACCATTCGACTACTCCGTGAAAGTTGATTATAACGTAGTTGCCGATCAAGCGTACTGTCAACAAGGAGTTTGCTGACACATAATACCGCACGCAAGCCGTTGTGCAACTACAAAGTTGTAAGTAGTTAAAATAGTCGGATTATTGGCACAGCCTCGTCTACAACAAAATCCTATGCGCTGAAACAATTCCCCATCGCTTCCGGTTGTTTACACGTGTCATTTGCTTCCAAGCGAAACGTGACGAGGAACGTGTCACTCGCCCACGTTTTTCAATAGTCCAAAACTTTCGACAGTGTACGAGGTAAGCCGGGGTGCTATACCGGTCCAAACCGAATGGAATTGGCCAGTAGATTGGCTTTAACTGCATACACCGCGCTATTCGGGGAGGTATTGGTCACACGACGGGATAAAGCAGTGCGAGAAACCGCAAGGGACATCACGGACCGGATAGCCATCACCGTTTACGTTGTTTTATAAGAAGTTATGAGAATAGTGTTTGATTTTCTGTTTTTAAGATAGGTGTGAAATCGTTCTTAACAACCTTGACGGTTGGGGCGCAGAGTCACCGAAAAAATTCCATTTATTCTGTATATGTTTGTGCGTACCTTGATCCATTATTGGAAACAAAATTCGATTCTCAATCGAACTCTCCTAAAGGTCGTTTCAGCCACCCATGCACGAGCAAAGGTTCACTGCTGCGGTGTGTCATGCACACTATGGAATTCTAGTTAGGTGCATCTGGTGTTAAACCCATCATACGTACCTTTGGAAGCACCTGAACGCGCTTTCTCTAAAGGGCCAATACCGAGTCACAGACAACGACCTTGAAATATGCACTTGACTCTAGACTCGTCTCATCAGATCGTAACTCAGGTAGCTGATCATAAACCTGAGTGTCTGCATTATTTTTACCAAGTTATCGTCATTACCACTGATATGAGATGAAAATTCGGAAGTGACGGAAGAGTCCATACGTTTTATTCATGCATTTATCAATTAATTGATGAAATTGTTTGTTTGCTTGCTGGTTCATTCAACACGTCAAATACTATCTCGCAGTTAAAATTTACATTCTTGAGCTACCCTTGTAACGGTGGGTACTACTGATGACGCATGCGAGTAGTATGTGTGTTCTCGTAACTTCGACTTGATCTAATGGAAGGTGGGATTTATTACGGAATTTGTGGAACTACTTTGCAGTTGTTACTTCCAATTGTGCGATAGTCAATGAATATCCAGGAGAGTTCAAGAAGACGCGTTCGAGAAGAAGATGGGTATTCGGTTTTCAAAAAACAACGTGCAAATGATAGTTTAACCTTCCTGTCCAATAGTCTGTAACCGTTTAGTTGGCAATTTTCTAACAAACAACTCTACAGCGAAGTGCTTTCCACCTTACACCATTACGAATCCTATTCTGCTGACTCAAACGGCTCCTAACAATAGCAGTGAGGCTAGAGAGGGTGACGGCAGTTCTCGGTAGGAAATCAGGAAGCACTGTGCAGCTACCTGATGCTCAATGCTGGTTAATCCGGCGTCCGTTATTCTGTTCACCGAGCTTGTAATTAGGTTGCAAATGTTTCGTCTCCAGGCTAGGTCAAGTCATCATTGCGCAGGTGGATGCGTGCATTCTGCTCATCTGCGTACGGTCATAGTTTCCAAATAATATCTGATATGCTCTCATTGGATTGTGTAATTCGTATAAACATTTCATGCAATGCACACATCAGTTGGTACTTTGTGCTGATCGCCCACTAGGTTGATTAGTTGGCTATCTTGTAGGTGGCTTGTGTCCCCGTCTTGATTTGTGTCGCGTTGTAGTCCTTCTGCCATAAATCTGTAAGTTCGGTGTGTCAATTTCCATTTTTACTAGTTTCTTCAATCTGGTTGGTCTGATGGGTCTTTTCTTAGTTAGTATCCTAATTCAAACTTCTTGAGTTTAGTCGTGTGGTTGCACTTCCTCGTTTGAGGATGCAGTTCACTGCTGGGCGATCTGATTGCGTATGGATGGTACCTCTTATTCCTTCATCCGTTGAATCGTACTTCATTTTTCGTCGACTTGCTGGTTCAATGCCAGTCCGGGATAGTGGATGAGTCCGCGAGAATTTCGCCGAGTCCCTGGAAATTGGCATTACTGAGGGTTCCAACTGAACGACGGTGCGTCCGTTAAGACGGTGGCTAACGTGCTAAAAAGGGAAAGTTCGATTCAAACGCGATAACAGCGTTCCCATATAACAGGGAAATCCACACATGTGAGGAATCTCCTCTTCTTACGTGAGCAACCAAACCAGTACGCAATGTGTTACCAGTGGATTTTGCGAAACTGATTCCACTTTGTCCAAATGATGCCGCGAATGACCGAATTCCAGTCCTCATAGCAGTCCGAATGAACTGATACTATGTTTCGTTCCAGAGGACTTACAGAGGATTTATCCACGCAACAGTCTCTCCTTCTATAAACAGAACGAGGTTGCGCGTTCTAACAAGCCACAAACAGAACAATCGAAAGCATGTTACAACTGGTTATTGTAGAATAGTCATGCATCCGCGAGTCGCTTCATTAAACGTGGTCTGGTATGCCTTCGGGTGCAAATTATCTGCAATGCAACATGGTGGATTCACTACGCATGGCATTTCTTAAATTCATTCTACCTCGTTGGACAATCATATCGCACCGACTACGCGTGTCACTAGTCAATTTACTGACCTCCAGTCTGCTGCCTGTTTTCGTTGCTGTAATTATCTTGAAAGTTACGCTCAATAATTTTCTATGGTTCTCGGTCCCTCGGGTTCACACAGATCGGAATCGCACTGCTGTTTCAACAACCACTTTCCTCGATTCTCCATTGATACGATGTGGCACAAAACCACAAAACGGATACCCATCTGCTAATTCCTCGAATCTGAGTACAACGTCAAAATTCTCGTCCAACAAACAACCAAACGTGTGACCACGCAGCTGAACTAAATAAGCCCAAGAAACAGTGAAATTTGCGTTGTGTAGCTTTTCCGGAATCTATTTTGTGGTGAATACTCCCGATTAACTCTACTCATTGCTCCGCTAATGATCTGATTCTGGACTGCCTTGCATTGGGACAACGAATATTAGCAAACCGACTAGTATGTGTATCAGAACATAACTGCGAACGCGCGCGCACGCACACACCATTTCACCCATCCCCATACGAGTCCGATGTAGTAGTTCATTGACGCACTACCTATCAAGTGAACGTGTTAGTTTAGGGAAGCTTCGTCCGATATCCTGCGAATTCACAGTGATTTACTATGGTTGGGTTCTGTTGACCACCAACGGTCGCCAAGCTCATCAGCCGAATGGCTGATTTCCACTGAATCACAGATAATTTCACCCGCGGCATACAAAACGAGAGAGATTTGAGTGTACGTGAGACCAGGTGTAGAGGATTCAACAAATTTGCTATCTAATGTGTGGTAATCACCCCAGCGACACCTATCCCCTTGCAAACCAACAAGTGATTTCGACGTTTCGCAAAGAGATTTCACCATGGTAACATGCTGCTCCATATTTTCTTTTGGATATCGTGGGTCTTACTGCGCACCATAACCTGGATACTATGGATATTGAGACTGTACAATCCGGGCAGACCTTTGGAACCATCGGACTACACGCAGTTCCTATTCAGTAGGCCGTTTGAACAGACAGATGAGGGCAGTAGAAAACTCTATTGAGAACTGGCTCTATGAACAATGGGTTATTAGACATCATGAATCAAGCAGAACGTGCAATCAATAATAGCGCAATCAGTAGGGGCCGACAAAGGGACAGTATGGCAGCAGGGTATTCTGAAAGCAATAGCTGAATAGGTGAAAGAAGCTTGCTATTGTCTATCCGTGAATACGTCATTTAACTTGCACATGTGTGCATCGCAAGAGCGAGAGCGTCAAGTGAGGTGGAAATGAGACGAATATGATTGAGTGTGCGGCAAAATCGGTAGAAGGCGAAAACAATTGAGAAACAATGACTTGGGAGAACAAAGCAAACATAATTTCGCCTGTCTTGCAGCATCCACGGATACAAACACGCACAAAATGTGGAACATTAATGCGGGAAGTCAGTGAATCGGGCAGTAAGTCAGTCATCATTGCTTGAATCTGTTCCATGTGAGATCAGTGGATTGTTGGTCAGGGACATTGTAGGCAGGGGTAATGTGACGTTCACGAAGAGTCCCAATTAATTGTGAGGCCACGCTTTACCTTGTTCGCGTCAGCTCACAACATATGAAGTTTTCGCATAGCGCTCCCATTTCGCAGTCTCCGACCTGACAGTTGAGGGTAGGCGAGCATCCGCATACATCATATGCACACAACGTCCATCAGCGTCATCATAGTAGATGGATCGGCATGCCACATCCAAGGTACACCTGTGAATTAAAACAGAGGGAAACGAGTTTTTAAAAATTGGGAGCCTAATGGATTCGAGGATGCCTGTCTTCGGATTCTATTGCTTGACGATACTTCATCATGTATATAAATACCGTCGGGAGGCGATCCCGTTCCTGCATCGAACGATGGTCATCAAATGTTCTCCTACATGTCCCCTATGAGAAACACTACTCTGCTCGATTGCGACCACAAATATATGCACTGCAACTAAACAGTCAGATACTCACTTGCGTGCGCAATCTAATTTTGAAGGTTTCTGCAACATTTGGTGACAGCCGTGCCAGTTTTTGTCAGACGTGAAGAACTGGTCTAGGGGCACAGGAAAATCCGAGCGATACTTTTGCCGCAGGTTTCCAGTGGGTAACGGACCACCGTATTCGCAATAGACAGACAATTGCATTATATTGCATGTGGGTGAACAATCGTACATTGCTGCAGACTTACACTCCGAGATAACAATTGGGACCCCGCCTCCTGGTTCACCACTATGCCATTGAATCTCACCCCCTAGCGTTGTGTATTGCGGTGTTCGCAATAGACAGACAGGGGTATCAGCTCAGAAGTGACACGTCTGATTAAACGTTTAAGTAGAATTACATCATTGTACTGCCGTTTATGTACTTAGGGCCTGGTGGTTCGTTCCGAGGTTTCGTGACACACTTCAGCAATGTAGTTGGTCGAACAGCACTGTTGTGTCCATCGGTATAGACCCGAGTGACCTGGAACCATAGTCAAAAACTGATGGGAGATTCAAACCTAATCGAAGGAACGATAACCGCAAGTGAAACGTGGGACAATTTATGAACTAATGGCATACCTCGTCGGTGTGCTATTACAGCCCGATAAGTTAGGTAGAACCTTAGACTTGCGGCACACAATGTAGCTACCGGGTGGAGGAGTGTGCCGCACAGCTCTCAAAGCACTCGAAGATCACATTCATGCAAGCAATCGGCGCGAAATACTGGGCGATGTGTTTTGAAGCATGGCAGCCGGAGAATATAAATTCCAGCTCCATCACAATTATGGCAGGCCAACTTCCTGAGTGCCGGACGATTGCAGACCGATATGCTCTACATGAAGGCTCCGACTTGATTACGTTAATCTCCCAACTACCAATTCTTGAATTCTTATATACGTGGTTCATTTTCGTGGCCAATGTTTCTATCGATAGTAGTGCCACGGTTGGACGTACATTCTGTGCGCGAATGTGCCACGAGTGGTTTATAGATTTCTGGTCGGTGCAACCGAAGCGTTGCGCAAACCCTGCGACGGACACTGACAACCTTGACTTTTTTCTGGTTTTACGGGTTCCACTTAAGATGAATTCAACGTCCATAGTCACACGGAGTAGAAATGTATCGGCAGTCTATATGAATTGATGTTTGGAATTCGTGTGAAAATTGTCGGGATTCAGCTTGCATATTCGTCACCGTTCGAAGTGGTGTTTACCGGGGAGGCAGTTTGAGGGCGCATATTGGATTTCCGCACATCTGTATGCACACTGCAAGGTAAAATATGGGGCAGGCGGAGAAAACCGTCGGGATCACCGGCTACTTTCATCCGATTATTTGTCCCTGACGGTTACTTGACAGGGTTCACCCCTCTGGTCTTCAGACTTATGTGGGACCTGGAAAACAATTGGCTGCTCAACCTTGTTTATGCATTAGTTTTGGTGAGCAGACAGCAGTTGGTCATCACTAAACGAGGAATCTAACATTGCTAATGTCTGAGCTTTGAAAAACCCAACAGCACTCATAGACCACCTAAAGAGAAAATGGTCTGTATACTTAGAGAGGCACACAACGACTGACGTGGTTTTATCCAGTTGTTCGGGAACCCGAAATAGAACTCTGTCAAATTGTAGTCCAAATAAACTCGTTGCTGATTTGGTCTGGAGTGTCAACCTAAACTAAACCATGGATCAACGAAGTTGAATCAGATACGGAGCAGCTTGGTACCAACGAATCAGGAATGTGTTCCTCTCAAACTGTACAAACCCATCTGCTGGCTTGCGCGAAAAGCTGTAAAGCTGAGTCATTCTGTGAAACGAGTAAAATTTAAGGGACAGGCCCTACGAAACAATTCCCGAGGGAATAGGGTTACGGTCAACCAGCAAGCTAGGAGTCTAACACTGGACGCAACGAAACAAACGGCTCGATCGCGGTTCTGCACAAACAGGCAAACCAGAGTGAACCGTCACACAGCTATGCAAAGACAGCGGCAGAATCATCACCAAAACAGGATAACTGATACCGTTGTTAAACACGACGAATTTGCAAGGCCACGAAAATCTGGTCAGGCATCATTCGGAATGGCAAACACCATGTATATGAGACAAGCGATTGTCTGAAACAAAGTGTATGGTGCACCTGTTTTGGGCGAACGCAATGCTGTCCATTGTGAAAACGTAACAGTCCAACATTGGTAGGAAAAACAAGTAAAGAATAACACAGCAGGTGGATTGGAACAACAAACTGTTGCACGAACGATTTAATTGAGTAGTTTGTTTGACTGGTGAGAATTCACAGAAATCGACGTCTCCAAACAAGTACACTGGCCTACCGCAGGTAGTACAACTGTCCAATCAGCGTGTAGAGCAATTCACACGCTGATTGGTTGTAGGTAACAGCCTGTGTGCGTCTGAATTCGTTCCCATAAATATACGGCAGATGACGGTAGACATCAGTGACGTCATTAAATCATGGATTTGTTGATGATGCAATCATTTGTTCTACTCATGCAGGCAGTTTTGAGCACATGTTCAAGTTGCCCGCCAAACTATTTTCTCGTCCCCCCAGATTTATGTGTTGTAACATTGGGAGAAGCAAATACATTCTGCTCGGCAGCTAAGCTGTGCGCAGAGTTTGGCGCTGCACGTGGTCATTTGACATTTCTCGTTGGTCGAAACGCTCGTGAAATTATGCCTCACCTGGATGTCAGCACAAATTTATGGCTCGGGCTAAATGTGTTTTTGACATCCTCAAATGCGTCCAGTGTCGGATGGCGCGATGTCGACCCCCGAACACCGCAATACACAACGCTAGGGGGTGAGATTCAATGGCATAGTGGTGAACCAGGAGGCGGGGTCCCAATTGTTATCTCGGAGTGTAAGTCTGCAGCAATGTACGATTGTTCACCCACATGCAATATAATGCAATTGTCTGTCTATTGCGAATACGGTGGTCCGTTACCCACTGGAAACCTGCGGCAAAAGTATCGCTCGGATTTTCCTGTGCCCCTAGACCAGTTCTTCACGTCTGACAAAAACTGGCACGGCTGTCACCAAATGTTGCAGAAACCTTCAAAATTAGATTGCGCACGCAAGTGAGTATCTGACTGTTTAGTTACAATGTATACGACCACCTAATGAGGGTACATATTTGTGGTCGCAATCGAGCAGAGTAGTGTTTCTCATAGGGGACATGTAGGAGAACATTTGATGACCATCGTTCGATGCAGGAACGGGATCGCCTCCCGACGGTATTTATATACATGATGAAGTATCATCAAGCAATAGAATCCGAAGACAGACATCCTCGAATCCATTAGGCTCCCAATTTTTAAAAACTCGTTTCCCTCTGTTTTAATTCACAGGTGTACCTTGGATGTGGCATGCCGATCCATCTACTATGATGACGCTGATGGACGTTGTGTGCATATGATGTATGCGGATGCTCGCCTACCCTCAACTGTCAGGTCGGAGACTGCGAAATGGGAGCGCTATGCGAAAACTTCATATGTTGTGAGCTGACGCGAACAAGGTAAAGCGTGGCCTCACAATTAATTGGGACTCTTCGTGAACGTCACATTACCCCTGCCTACAATGTCCCTGACCAACAATCCACTGATCTCACATGGAACAGATTCAAGCAATGATGACTGACTTACTGCCCGATTCACTGACTTCCCGCATTAATGTTCCACATTTTGTGCGTGTTTGTATCCGTGGATGCTGCAAGACAGGCGAAA
>SJOL01005211.1:68650-86292 GCA_004794785.1 Opisthorchis felineus
TTGATCCCTTCTTAGTTTATATCCTAGTTCGACCTTCTTGAGTTTAGCTGTGTGGTTGCACGTTCTCCTTTGATGATGCGTTTCTCTGCTGGGTGATCTGGTTGCGTATGGATGGTTAATTTGATTCCTTACTTCGTTGAATTGTTTTTCATTCTTCCTCAACCTACTGTTTCGATACTAGTGCGGGAAAGTGAATTTGTCCGCCAGAATTCCGGTTTGCCAGCTTATTCTACACATGCCTCCAGCTTGTTGTGCGTTTTTGCCTCCTGTGGTTCTATAGTTCTTTTATGCCACAAGTGGTCTGTAGATCGGCTGGATTTCAATGCACTTGTTGATGCCGCATTCAGCGGAGCATCACTTCCTCTTGGGCGCAAAACCGGACAAAAGCCCAGCACATAAACCCTCCATCAAACGCGCGACTGAAACCATCCGAATGATAGATGCCAGAAGTTGCGCGTCAGAATTTGCTTCCTTCGATCTATCTTGAAATCCATTGAGGTTGGGTGCGGGCAAAAACGCCGGCTACTCAACACATTTCCAGGCGGTACCCACAAGATTGGCATCAGCACACATCCCCTCATATTGTGTACTTCGCGGAGCCTATGTTTTATAAATTAAGTGAGCGACAACGGCGAGTACTTGATCACCAGTTTATCCAAGTTTCAGGAAAGTATGTCTTTAGTTATTCGATATGCGAATTTTTTGAAATGCATCTTTTCCACTACCTAATTTCCTTTATATTTCACAGCCCTCAGTATAAAGCAGTACTTCGGACGCCTTAGTGACTAAATTCCACGCAGAACGCAAAATTCCAAGGACCAGTTCAATCACCACAAATAAAAGCCAACACATATTGTTCGGCGTTTTCGCTGTAGCGTGAAACTGCTAAATGACCGCAAAAGTCATAAGTGAGCCAGAAGTCATTCTACGTGTACGGAAATGTGGCAAACATCTTCATCAGCAGTGATTATAGCCGAGATCTGACGAAGCCTGCTGGCTTTCAGCTGCGATTGGCCCCTCAGACGGCTAGTTTGTCTCAGTTCAGGTGGACAACGGTCACAGACCACGTGCCGTGAAGTTGATACCACCACAGATATTTGACAGTATATTCTTGTGACAAGCCAATGTTATTGGAATTCTGGATCCCAAATTTCGAAGTTAACGGACGTTATGAGGAGCAAGTATTTTCAAGCATAAACCAGAACGTGAAATGGCAATGTATGCACACATTATAGAGGCCCCTGCACTCGATGTTTATTCACCGCCTGTCCTACTCGTTCACGCAGGTAATTGGAAAGCATCCGCAACCTTAAGTAGACTGGTCATTTTTAGTTGTCTCTCGGATGTAGGTTGAAACAACCGGCCTAACAAATCATCCCACACCTGTCGCCTGTGGGGACTCAACTCTCATCCAGAACGACTTGGTCACTCACCTCCTCGTATGTGACCGCAATCCGCAGCACTGTCCGTTCTTACTGTAGATTATCGTTCGTAACGTTCCTGGACAGTGTGATCTCAGTACAATCTTCGCTTACTTTGGTGTTACTCCAAAGTGATTACTCTTCTAACATCGTCCCATATGCAGTCGCTTTTCAGCCTTTGACGATTCTCATCGGCAATCTTGATCCAAGTTACTACATTCCTACGTTGCATGCCGAGAAATTATGATATTGTATGGCGCCTGAATTGAGCTGAACAAAGTGGCAAATCGATCAGCGGATATTTCATCGGTGTGTTATGCAGACTGACTCAAACTCATTTTTGAAATACTGGTCCGTTTTGATAATTTTAGGCCTCCGTTTCTGCTCCACTTCGTCACCAGGTCTCTAAGAACAGCTGTATATCTTATTGGGCTATATGGCTGCAAGTGTGGGACACAACTGAAATGATGCAATAGATTTGGTGAATGGGAAGCAACTCGCCCAAAGAAGACATGTCGGATGAAATCATTCAGCCCGCTACACACCATCAAACGAGGAATTTGACATTGTCAATAGGACAGCTTTGAAGTGCTAACTACGAGCCAACCAAGCAAGCGCTATCTAGCTCGTTTTCGCTTGTGTCGAAAATTGACCACATCCACCAAGGAATGACCTAAACTCTGAGCTGCGTATATAGCCCCTTCACGTACCCCGTCAGCCCATATACATGTAAATTTGTCTTGTTATGGAATATGATCGCATCGGTTTCGGCACATGAATGTCCAGTTTGTTTTCAGTTCCCAAGTAACACGTAATCTAGTGCGTTTGGTTGCCTGAAAGTCCGGCCGAAAGCCGTTCCCACTGATGTCTTTCTCTTTATATTCCTCAAACATTTCACTTCGTGGCAAACAGCTCCTCGCTTTCGTTTCATTTTTTTGTCGAAAGTTGATATCCTGGGTACATTGTACGTGACCAGTTAAAACGAATCTAATGACCCATTCAAGTCAGGTTGGACTTCTAAAGCACCCGAGCTTACTTCGTGTGTTTTTGGAAGTCGTGGAATATTGACAAATCTGGGCAAGTGACACGGAACACTTTATTTGTCACGTTTCCCCTGGGAGCAAATCACACATGTATACAACCGGAAGGTGACTGCTTCTGGGCTCTGTGTGATGGACTTCCTCAAAACTGCGGGATGTGATGGGGAAATGTTTCAGCAGATAAACTCCACCCATGATGGAGATGTTTTGCACGGGGACATTACTTCTTGGGAACTTGCTTTTGTAATCGGTGTGTATGGAGGTTGCGTCTCCTTGAGACCACAAGAAATATCAGTTAACGCCTGTCGTCTGTTGACTATTAGCTTTAGAGCGATGGTTCGTGTAACACACCCGAATTTATCCTTCCTACGCTCATGCTTGACCATCTCGCTTAAAATCACTAGTCTGTCTCCCCACATTTTATCCTATATTCACTCTACTACTAACTATTAGGCGCATGCCGACATATTGGAATAAACAACGTCTGCAATTGTTCTGACTCAACTTACCGAAGATGCCATGTTCACCCTCTTACCACAAAACCGAGATGCCTTGCACTCCAGACACGATTCGGCACATACACTCCACGGAGAAACCAAATAAACGGACACCACTGATGTTGATTAGCAGCCATAGGTCTCAGGGTGTCCAAACACGCATGGGACAGATCACGCGGACCCCATTCCGGAAAAAAACTCGCTACAATAATATGCAGAATTTTTAGAATCGGTTTCATCTCCCACTATCTCGTCAGCTACTGGCCGCAGAACTTCTTGCTCCACTTTGGATTGGACACGATAAAAGAAGGCACCCCTCTGCAAACGAGGATTTAGCTTGTGCAATGCATGACCAAACCACCAACTCTCATGACACGGGACACATTTTCCGATTGAAGTCCTCATTTCACAACCCTAAGTCCGTTTTCTAATTGCCTCGCGCAACACACCAGTTTATTTGCTCTGCTGTGTCGTCGTGCTGGAGTAGGAAATAGACCGGTCACGATTCCCCTATTATTTCAAACACGAAGATGTCCTTCACCTAGTCCGGAAATCCATCTTAACCAAGCGAGTGTCGCATGCTGACAATTAGAACACATAGATCAGTTGAAGTGGATATTTCGGCCGAACAACTTTGGACAAATTTTAACGACTTCTGATTGCACGTCGAAACGGGTATGCGGCGTTTGGGTATGTGACCTCTCGAATCACGCAGGCGATTTTAACCCTCCTATATCAGTAGTGCCATCGTCCTCAGGCCAGTTTCAACCTGAACCGAGGCAAACTGGCTGTCTGAGTGCTTAGCAGCAGCTGAATTCCAGGATGCTTCACCCGATCTCAGATACTATCTCCGCTAATGAAGTTGATTGCCGTATATTCATACAGTTAGACTAATACTTGATTTAAGCCGATATTTGCGGTGGATTCCCACTTTCCTCTGATGGCGCGGACGGTGGGTGTGTACATTAGTTTTTGTAATTTAATTCATTATTTGGATTTTGTGTTTGCACATCACAACTACGGAATTCCTTCATGAAAATTGAGGTGATCGTCACAACACCTCCTTATAACTGACGAGCAACCCAAATTCTCATGGTGGGATATTTGAGTGCAGTTTGGTCCGTGGAACAGTGGCGTTGCCAATGATGAACACCTTTGACACGAATAAGAACTGAGTTACTAATAATTTAAGCTCTCCCCAGTCCCTGGTTCTCAAATGTTCTGACCTCATATCCGTTGTGCATCCAGTCAAATGTTCGAATTTGTCCAACTTTGTTCGGCTGAATTATTCATTTCAACTCACCTGCTTGTGTTATCAAGCACCGGTTTATTTCAGGATGTCAATAACCGGGTCTCACTTGGTTACGATGGATTTCCAGATGAATCAAACCGAGAGGTGCATTGGCATGGGTTTTTGGGCGTTTGGGTGAGTGCTGTATTAAGCCCCAGTGAACAAAGTGACTTTGTGTGCCTTCTTTGGGTAAACCTGTGTGGTAGATTATCGTGCAATAATTTGGTATCATCCTGTGCGTGTTTTCAGAATAACTAACAGGATCCTCACGCGGACATGTCACTTAGCTGCTTTGGTCTGCTCAAGACCGAACGAATGAGAAACGCTGGAAAATATGCAAGGTAGTCCAAAAATTGACGACATGTGTACCTGAGATTCTACTGTTGCTCAATAAATTAGGGAGAACTAAAATCTCGGGGTGCGTAGCAGTTTTTGCACCGGATGGAGTAGTGACTCACAGTATTCGCGAACTACTCAAAACTCCAATTTCTGTAACTAATTGGGGTGAAATATTGAGCAAAGTGGTTAGGAATATGGCAGCTGAAGAATATGAATTCGATCACCATACTGAAATGTTGAGTGTCAAACAAGTGGGGAGTGGTATGGTGCACATGACCGGTGCGATTCCATTACAACGGTCATTTCCGTTTAGCTTTTTTCTATATCAATTCTTGCGTTCTTACAAACGTGGCTGTATTTCTTGGCTGCATCGTTAGCAGTGCCAGAGTTGCACAAAACACTATGCGCACAAATATGCCATGAGTGTATGATAGGTTCCTGGTTAATTCTCCCGAACTGGTGGGCAATTCCTATAATGGATACTGACAGCCTTGAAACCCTGTTGTTTTGGCGGGTCCTGTTTAGATGTGGAAGGGCTGTAGGAGGAGATCCAGCCACGTACCCGACATGCCGAGATGAGCGGATAAATTAAACCAACATGGTCGAGGGTTTTTCTCCGCACAGCCTTCCTTTAGACCTGCGGTACGCACTTAGTTGTGCCGAAGCTAAATATGCGCCCAATACACAGTACAACCAAGTCGATTGCGTGAGAGTGCACGTTGGTTGCTCATACTGTCTGAATGGCTTTGCTTTTGCAACACACACTGGTCAGTACTCGACGAGTTTCTTTTCTGGACTGGATGTCATGAATGATGAGCGAAGTAATGTAAGTTTAATAAACTAGAGTAAAGTATAGTAAAGCAGTGTAATCAAGGCAAACATTTATTCGGGAGGGAGCAACGTGGCCGAATTTTTCCTGGCAATACAGTATGCTCAAAAAATAAATTACTAAGTTGGATGATTGGACTGCTTGGGATAGCGCTATCCCAATGCGTTTTACCCCTCGTCAGGGCTCAGCAGCAACACCAGGAAATCGGCTTTAGCAGTCTGAAGCGCTCTATGTCTTACAGCTTCCTCCCATAAAATATCCAGTTTACATGCCAATGATTCAGCCGATAAGTCCGCTTTCGCCTAGCTACTGACAAATTTGTAGTAGCACAAATGAGTGCAGAAAACATTGTGTAAGTAAGCATAACTCCCGTTGACCATAGCTTCATTTCCCAATGAAATCCTGTCCTGCATCAAGTGTACCTGCCTGACGACAAACAACACATCTGTGCTAAGTAGCGGAGGAGGGAGGAACAATTTTGTCTGACGGAACACGGAAGTGACCGCTACAGCGGCATATATACTGACTCGGCCTACTCCGTCAACTTACTTATACACTGACGTTCATTATACTTTCAGTAGAGAAACGCATGAAACTGGCCTATGAACTTTCCGAGCAATCAGTTCGGAAGACGCTGCTTCTGTAATCTTAATTTTCGAATTCCTCGGGCATTCATCGCAAGTGCGAATTTCCAGCAGCCCTCTCACACACCGTAGAGGGAGAGGTGAAGTCATCGTGCATAGAAGGACACAACTTTGGAGTGGCAATTCATGGGGACCTCAGTTATGTTTGTAAAACTGATGAGAACACGCACGTTACGTCGAGATATTGTGTTACCAGTGGCTCGAAAAGCGCATCACCGACAGTGTCCAGAAGTGTGAGGTCAAACAAAATCTTGGATAGATACGGAGCAGTTTGGAATGAAAGCAGCCATCACCATCCGATCAACTTCCCTGCAAACAGATTTATGTTCCTCTCAACCTGTCCGAACCTGTCCACTGGCGTTCTTGTGAGTCTTCAAAGCTGACTCATCCTGTGCACCGATCCATCCGGTGTAAATTAAAATTTAGGCAATTACCGGTTGGTTAGAGGCGAAATTGACCCAAAATGGAATGACTATTTTGTTTGTCCATGATACCATTCATGAATTAATAGGGTTACGGTCGACGAGAACTCGATCAGCCAGCAGAAGCAGCGTGCATACTACTGTGAAGGCCTGTTTAGTCAAATTAGCTGAATAGCTTGAATTCGATCAAGTGGCCTTCCCTCCGGGTGCAGTCCGCAGATAATCCATAAGAGTAAGCTAAGAGGCTAACACTGGACGAAGCGAAACAAATGGCTCGATCGCGGTTGTGCGCAGTAACCAGACGGGCAAAACACGAAGCAGAAGGCTTTGCAAGTGTGGCACTGTATCGAAGGGTATCATTTAAACTCCCAACAATGATGATGGCGATGAAGACTGAAAAGAGATCGGGCAGCATATATATATAATTATGCGTATACGCATTGTTGGGAGTTTAAATGATACCCTTCGATACAGTGCCACACTTGCAAAGCCTTCTGCTTCGTGTTTTGCCCGTCTGGTTACTGCGCACAACCGCGATCGAGCCATTTGTTTCGCTTCGTCCAGTGTTAGCCTCTTAGCTTACTCTTATGGATTATCTGCGGACTGCACCCGGAGGGAAGGCCACTTGATCGAATTCAAGCTATTCAGCTAATTTGACTAAACAGGCCTTCACAGTAGTATGCACGCTGCTTCTGCTGGCTGATCGAGTTCTCGTCGACCGTAACCCTATTAATTCATGAATGGTATCATGGACAAACAAAATAGTCATTCCATTTTGGGTCAATTTCGCCTCTAACCAACCGGTAATTGCCTAAATTTTAATTTACACCGGATGGATCGGTGCACAGGATGAGTCAGCTTTGAAGACTCACAAGAACGCCAGTGGACAGGTTCGGACAGGTTGAGAGGAACATAAATCTGTTTGCAGGGAAGTTGATCGGATGGTGATGGCTGCTTTCATTCCAAACTGCTCCGTATCTATCCAAGATTTTGTTTGACCTCACACTTCTGGACACTGTCGGTGATGCGCTTTTCGAGCCACTGGTAACACAATATCTCGACGTAACGTGCGTGTTCTCATCAGTTTTACAAACACAACTGAGGTCCCCATGAATTGCCACTCCAAAGTTGTGTCCTTCTATGCACGATGACTTCACCTCTCCCTCTACGGTGTGTGAGAGGGCTGCTGGAAATTCGCACTTGCGATGAATGCCCGAGGAGTTCGAAAATTAAGATTACAGAAGCAGCGTCTTCCGAACTGATTGCTCGGAAAGTTCATAGGCCAGTTTCATGCGTTTCTCTACTGAAAGTATAATGAACGTCAGTGTATAAGTAAGTTGACGGAGTAGGCCGAGTCAGTATATATGCCGCTGTGGCGGTCACTTCCATGTTCCGTCAACCAACTTCGCTTAATTTGTCTAATATATTCGTGCTCACTAGATCACGCGACTCGTTTGTTCCGCAAACGCACCAATCACGTGACAAAACCCTGTCCCGCTCACAACCTAGACCGACAAGTCAGTTCCCGTCTTGTACGCGTTGGAACGATTCTATGTTGGTGGTTGCGGGATTTTGTAGAATGCACACTCACATGACTCTCGTCTGAACAATCGTTCTCCTGTTTTGGCACAATCATTCTGGTGACTCCCACCCCCTTTGGTGTGGACTGTAAGGGAAAAATGACCAGCAACGTTGGTTGATTTCATCCGCTCGTCTCAGCGTGTAGGGTACGTAGCCGGAGTTGCCCCTGCAGACCTTTCGAATCTAAACAGGACCCGCAAAACAACAGAACTTCAAGACTACCAGTGTCCATCATAGGATTGGCTTACCACTTCAGCGGCACTGACCAGAATCCTGTGATCCACTCATGGTGTATTCGCAAACTGGTCCGTTAAGCAGTGGCACTGATATGGATGGACACATTAGCCACCTGACTGAGCCATGTACGTAAGAATGCAAGAATTTTTAGTTGAAAACTAAATGGAGATGATCAGTGTAAACATCGCACAGCCCTCATATAGAGCGTAACCCATCTGCAATCGTCTGTCACTGAAGAAATCAGGATATTATATCTTTGATCGTGCTGGTATTCACATTCTGTGGCTACCACACCCTAGTCAGTTAAATAATCTCTGCCTCCGAGTAGTTCGCCAGTGATTTTAGTCAATAATCCGAGCAGATGAAACGGCACAGAGCCCTCTCATCTCTGTGCAACCACACCAAACAAATTATCATAAAGGACACTTGGTATTGTCGTTAGAATCTGCGATACAGTTTGGCAGCGAAAGTCAGATCAAGGAGCAATCGGGGTGGTAAACTCCATGTATATGAGAAGAAGTGTTGTCTGAAATAAAGTGTAAAATGTGACTAGTAGAGCGAGCCCCTAGTTTTCCATTCAAACCAATCAATAGTGCACCAATGAAAAGATATGAAAAGTTGAGAATATCGCATCAGCTGAATTGGAACGCTGCATGAATTGGAGTGTTGCGTGAATGAAATTCTTGAAAGTGCATTATTTGCTGAGTAGCGTGCATTGACTGATAAAAACTCACAGAAATTGACGTCTACAGAACGAGTACACCGGCCTACCGCGGACAGTCCAACTGTCCAATCAGCGTGTAGCGAATCCACTGTGAAAGACATGGCTGCTATCATGTCTCGTTTGGCGACCCACACGTTGATTGGCTGTTGGTAATAGCCCGTGTGCGTCTGGATTTCTTCCCATATAAATGCGGTGAATGGCGCTAGGCATACGTAGTTCATGGATGTGATGATGAGAAAATCGTTTGCTTTAATTTTACAGGCAGTTTTGAGCACATGTTCAGATTGTCCCCCGAAATATTTTCAAATCCGCCCAGATTTGTGTGTTGTAAATTTGGGGCCGACAGATTCATACTGCTCGGCAGCTGAGATGTGCGCAAATTTTGGCGCTGCACGTGGTCATTTAGCATTTCTCGTTGGTCGAAACGCCCGTCAAATTATGCCTCACCTACCTGGGAGCACAAATTTATGCCTCGGGCTAAATGTGTTTTTGACATCCCCAAATCAGTCTACTGTCGGATGGCGCGACGTTGATCCACGAACACCGCAATACACAACGAAAAAGGACGAAATATTTTGGCAGTTAGGTGAACCGGGAGGGACAGACCCAATAATTATCATGGAGGGAACGACGAGGACAATGTACAGCTGCTTGACCACATGCAAATCAATGTCCTTGTCCGCCTTTTGCGAATATGGCAATCCGTTGCCTACTGGAAGGCGGCAGCAACATTATCGCTCGGATTTTCCTGTGCGCCTAGACGATTTCATCCAGACTGACCCAAGTGGCTTCAGCTGTTATCAAGAGGTGACGGCGTTTTCAGCATTAGATTGCGCACGCAAGTGAGTGTCCGACTGTTTAGTTGCAATGTACATGACCACCAAATTGACACTTGTCTTCATTTGCACCCGAGTAGAGTAGTGCTTCTTATGAGGCCAGTATGAGAGCTTTCCCACGCCAAAGTTACACATGATGAACTGTTATCAGCCAAATCAAATCAGAGGGCAAATATCATTGAATTCATTAGTCTTCCTATTTCTAACTTGTTTCCCACTGTTTTAATTTACAGGTGTACCTTGGATGTGGCATGTCGTTCCATCTACTATGGTGAGGCTAATCGACGTTGTGTTCATATGATGTATGCGGATGCTCGCCTACCCTCATTGGTTACGACGAAGGGGGCTGGATGGACGCGATATGCAAAAACCACATATGTTTGAAACTGACACGAACAAGGTAAAGTGTGGCGGCACAGTTTATTCGAACACTTCAAACACCCTATGTTTTATCAGACTATTTTGTGATTTCGTTTGCTTGAAATATCACCAATCACCATTCATCTGGTCTCGCTTTGAACGGATTCAATCGATGCTGACTGACTGCCTGATTCATTTGCTGTCCACATCATTATTTTCCACTTTATGCGTGTCTGCTGCGCTGAATCTGCAAACCCGCCGAATATATGCTTGTTCTGTTTTTCCAATGCTTCTTTCTCCGGGATTTTGGCCTCGTACCCGTTAAGACATGGAATGTAGTGTCATTCAAATTTTTCCAACTTTGTTCGGCTTAAAAATCCATTTCAATCGGTTCGCAAGTGGTAAAAACTTTCCTCTGTTTCTCGTGTCAGTACTTACTACGGTATGATGGATTTTACGTTCAGAATGGTGACGGATTATCGTGTTGTCTAGTTCTCACTCCTGTTCGACGGCTTAGAGTAGACCAAACAAACTGTTGTACTGCACGAGTTTTCTGGGCTTCAAATTGATTATGTACTACGATTCAACCTGAATAAATTCGTTGTAGTCTCAGACTTGCTGGCGTGTAGGAGTATATGAAAAGCCCTTGAAAATCTTCGGCCCGAAAATTTCGACTGCTTCCTCCATTCTCATGACAACTCTTAGCAAATGTCTTGGGATATTTACACGTGAATATGCTCTTGCATGCCTTATCTTAGATAGTGGCACTCTGCTGGTGGGATGCTGCTTCTGGTCTCGCGAGCAGATACATGTAAAGACACGGCGTGGGGGTGGTTTGCAGCAAGCCTGTTGGCTGGAATTCATTTGGGTTGGTGTTTCTCTAGATGATGCTATCCATGAGGGCTCAGCGCTTTTGTCGAATCTACAGCTGCCTCCATGTTATCTGAAATGAAGTAGGAATCATGCGCCACATCTCCCACACAGATTGCTTACTCGAGATGCATACGTGTCTCGTGGATGGACAAAGTCAATCTGGTGTTTGTTAGCATTGATTATCTCTCTAATTAGTTTTGTTGTCACTGGGTTGGTGCGTGGCTGGGTACACGTATTTCGTAGCAGCTGTAAAGCAAGAGCAGGTCAAAATGTTGCCTCTTTTCAGCGGATCTTAATCCCACGGCGCCAATCGGTCTCTTATGTAATCTGTCTTAAAAACAGGCACCACAGTCTGACGAAAAATGTGGACATAGAAAAACCTCTTACTAAGGGCTTGAGTTTATGCACCGAGGTGCAGTACTACTCAAATGACGAACAGGACCCGAATGTACATTAAAACTATAATACGAACCAGAGAAAAAATACGTTCATAGTGCCCAGTTTAACTTTTTTAACTCACCTCCGATCGTAAACATCTACCTACACAAGCTGCATCCAAAGCCAAATAAAAGATCTACTAAATACGCTGCCTATTTGATCTTAATTGAGGCTAGTTTTTGAGAAAAATCTATCAGACCGAGGTAAATTTCAGTAAGCTCAACAGAAGTTGAATAGGGATAGATAGATGGATAGATAGATAGATAGATGGATAGATAGATAGATAGATAGATAGATAGATAGATAGATAGATAGATAGATAGATAGATAGATAGATAGATAGATAGATAGATAGATAGATAGATAGATAGATAGATAGATAGATAGATAGATAGATAGATAGATAGATAGATAGATAGATAGATAGATAGATAGATAGATAGATAGATAGATAGATAGATAGATAGATAGATAGATAGATAGATAGATAGATAGATAGATAGATAGATAGATAGATAGATAGATAGATAGATAGATAGATAGATAGATAGATAGATAGATAGATAGATAGATAGATAGATAGATAGATAGATAGATAGATAGATAGATAGATAGATAGATAGATAGATAGATAGATAGATAGATAGATAGATAGATAGATAGATAGATAGATAGATAGATAGATAGATAGATAGATAGATAGATAGATAGATAGATAGATAGATAGATAGATAGATAGATAGATAGATAGATAGATAGATAGATAGATAGATAGATAGATAGATAGATAGATAGATAGATAGATAGATAGATAGATAGATAGATAGATAGATAGATAGATAGATAGATAGATAGATAGATAGATAGATAGATAGATAGATAGATAGATAGATAGATAGATAGATAGATAGATAGATAGATAGATAGATAGATAGATAGATAGATAGATAGATAGATACACATATATGGGTGACCCAGCTGTAAAATATTTATGGAATAATGATGCCCATTATTGCCTTAATCAGCACTCGATTTTCCTCTTGAGGAAGAAAATTCAAAGTTCTCCAGGCTTTTTGGGCCTTAGAGGTGCGATAGTCATTTCATTACCACAAAAGTTATTCCTGAATTTCCGGCATCTAACCACGACCTCCGTGATTTCTTCCACTCAACTATGAGTGTACTGATCTGTTCGATATCAGCGAAACATGATGCATAATCAACTAAGCTGCAAACACTTTCCCAAAACCGTCTGACTTATGTGACGTTCTCGAAGGC
Organism: Opisthorchis felineus; assembly: GCA_004794785.1. Taxonomy (NCBI): domain Eukaryota; kingdom Metazoa; phylum Platyhelminthes; class Trematoda; order Opisthorchiida; family Opisthorchiidae; genus Opisthorchis; species Opisthorchis felineus. The sequence continues at coordinate 81,458 of SJOL01005211.1, forward strand.
GTTACAACGAGGGAATATTGTATAGCTCAATTCCGGTTAGGCCATAACTTCTCTGCAAGCTAAATGAAGAAACTGCGAAATTATGCAACACCTCAATAGATTATCAAGGCTTTGGACCACAATTTTCATACTAACACACATTCATGTTTTGAATTTCAGTCGCGCTTTTCACACTATATACTCTCATGAACCAGCCTCATTGGAATCCGCTCATACAAAGCTCTTGAAGCAACCCACATGAGACTTAACTGCACAAGACCGATTCATTGTCGAATAACCTGAAGGGCAGTTGGTAAAAAGACGGTTGCGAAAAGCACAAACGATCCATTTCGATGCATCTTTCAACCAGCCAATCGGCATAAACTCATCTAATACCGAAACAGGCGGTTGCTCTTGTGTGTGCGACTGCAACTAATGCTCGGATTGGATGACTTCAGCGGCCTATGGGCTCTTAGTTTTGTCTTCCTATGTACCTGAACTGAGTTTCGTCCTATTTTCCAGAAGCATGTTCACGTCCCCGTTGACAGTTTTCGTTCTACAAGCAGTCTTGAGCACCTGTTTAAATTGTCCCCTACCGTATTTACGAATAGGCTCGGATTTATGTGTTGTAAAGTTGGGAGAGGCAGGTTCCTTTTGCAGTGCCTGTGAGATGTGCAAACGGTATGGTGCTGCACGTGGTCATTTGGCATTTCTCATTGGTCGAAATACCCGTCGAGTTATGCCCCGCCTGCCTACCAGTACCAATCTCTGGCTCGGATTCAACTGGTTTCTGTCAACACCGAATCGCTCCGCTGTCGGATGGCACGATGTTGACCCTCGTACACCACAGTACGCAACAGTGGGAAAGGAAATTTTATGGGATCCCAATGACCCATTGGGCACGGAACCCGTAGTTGTCTCTAGATGCCTGACAAAAACGATGTTCGGTTGTTCAGTTCTGTGCCAGTGGCTATCCTTGACCGTCTATTGTGAACACGGTGGTCATTTGCCCACTGAAAATTGGCAGCAACTATATCGCTCGGACTTTCCTGTTCAGCTAAAAGATAACTTTATCCTGCCTTCAACGAAGTCCCTAGGATGCTACCAAGAGATACTGACGAATTCGATGACAGAATGTGCACACAGGTAAGTATTTGATAGTCCAATAGCACTGAGCCACAGTATTAACCAAATAAATATATCTTCGTACTTTGATGATGCTTCAATTTAGTTGGATGTGAGGTTGTCTCCTTGTATTTCAAGGTATCCATGAGCTTGCTTTGTGCGTCCAGATTACACACATCTTTAAATCCAGTGTTCTTTATTTCTTAGTTCTCATTTCCTGTGTTCAACACAACAGGTGTACGGTGAATATGGAATGCAGATCCTTCTACTATGGGCGGTATAATCTACGCTGTGTCCATACTTTGTACGCGGATTCCCTCCTACCTTCAGTGTTCGCGATGAATCCAACGGGCTGGAAGCGATTTGCCAAGACCCCATATCCGGACAGTCGGCAGATAAAAGATGAACCGTAGCAGCCTACACTCTGCGGGACAGCTGCAATCTCTATAAGCAGCAAGTGGTTGAAAAATTGGCCTTAGAGGCTGTCCAGCGGCCACGTGTTTCAGTGTTACCCCGCATTGATTTATTACGTGTCGGTCAGAAGGCATTCAAAAACATATTTGTTTTGTTATCCCGAGTCATTTCATTTCACTCATTTCACTGTGAAACAAGTAACAAGCCTTATTATTTGAAATTGCCAAGCAGAAAATATCCATCACAAATTTTCTGCAACTATTGCCGACTTTGCATAGAAGTCTGCTTATTCTAGTAAAGACGTTTGCTGAAGAGATTCTTGTTCCATTTTCCATGACAATGCGGCTTCAACTGCTAAACTATGCATATACATATATGTAGTATTATAGTGTACTACGCTTTTTCATGTTCCCGATTTAGCTCACTAGTGTTTGACAAACTAACTCCGCCTCACTGCTTTTTCCTACGTGTATTTCAAACTTATTTGGGCACTCACAGAAACTTAGACTCCACACGACATTTGAAACTGTGTTCATTGTCCTTCTATGTCTTTTTTTTTCTCAACAACACTTGCCTTATCTTCCTTCTACGCACAGTCCAATGATACTTATTCTGCCCTTCCTTTTAGAAATGAAGATAAAAAAAAGTGGGAATTTTTTCCATTTCATCGTATCTGTTCACCTGAAGTACCGGACAATGGCTCTTGCAAAGTACAATAAATCCAGCATTCTGATTAAGAGTTTCCTGTTCCTGATATTGTCGGTCTGAATGCTGTTCCAACCTAGAGCGGACCGAATAAAAGGTTGTAATGCATAAACTTTCTGGCTTCCAGATTGTTGTGGACCACAGTCTTCTTAATGCCTTCTTAATACCGTGAACCCGAGTCTGGATAGCCGCTTGATGGCCTGATGTGCTTAGCCAATCACAAAGCCAGTGAACGTGAGAATCAGCTGATCTATTGAACACTGACGCGTACAGGCGTGTCATGTGCAGCCGAAAACGGGCTGTTTATAAAGCTCACGTGGAAAGTTCTAGGCGGGCCAAAACGTGACAGTAAAAAGTAGAACTCATCTGGCAAGGGCAGGTGGAGAGCAACCAATTAAATCTGCCTCAACGAAAACGGTTATTCCATTGGCAGTTGTGTAGTCCAATTACGTTCGGAGTTGGTTCTCCTAATACAGATATACTTCCCTCTGCNTTTAGCAGGCCACAAAAGCGACAGGTATTGGCCCCAACACAGAGACCCATCGAGGAGTGGGTCGGAACAACAGTCAGGTACGTCTGAAACCACCAGAGGGGTGTTGAATACGGCGAAATTCAGAGTAGCATTCCAGAAGGGGAAAAAATCTACTCTCAGTGTTGGTGCAATTGACGAATCGCCTCCAAGTTGGAAAGCCCAGGAATTATGTGTGTAGAATAAACTGTAACGATGGCACAAAGGTTTACATGGGTCTAACAGCCAGGGATCTTCACAGTAGAATCGGTGAACACAAGCGATGCATAACCAGACTAGCAGGAAACGTGGACGAATATCAGGCGACAGTTAGACACGGCAGAGGCGATGGACTTCGAAAATGTGGAGGTTTTCAGATGGTGACTAAAATCCACACCGCTAAAGGGACTAGTGACCAAGGCGGTGGAATTCGTCAGGCATCCTACTGTGAATAGACTAGAGGACTTAGGACTTGTTCGGTTTTATTGTACAAAGCATAATCAGAGTGAAATTTACTTGTGACCAACATTCGGCACTACTTAGGTTGGTCACTTGTAAGGGATCTCTGTCCGCCGTGAAATTCGGTCAACCTTGGCGTGACGAAGACTGTTCTATCAAAAGCGAAACGTTGCACAGCACCAAATCCATCGATCGCTCACCTAACCTTTGTGAAGGTGTGACCATCATTGCCCTGCCGTAGTAAGACCGATTACACTGCCTTGGCTCACGTTAACAGCCCAACCTTGTATTTGACCTTTGGCCTTTGCGACAGTTTCATGTGTTTGTCCACTAGTCTACAAAATCAGTGGCTGCTTGTTTGAACTTAGAAATTGATTGTACGCAAACAACTCGCAAGAAAATACAAAACGCTCGAGCTTAGTCTATCCTGTGCTCAACCCAAGCGGTTCGATCATTTCTTCATCTTCTTTGGTTCTTGCAAGGTCATTTCTATATTAATCTTGAAATTGGTTTTCAGGTCAACCCCATTCCGGATACCTAATAATTTCGATACTGTATGTTTTGGTTGATACCGTTAGACCTCGGTCGTCTTGGTGACAAATATCCACACATTGCGTATCTGTGCTTCACTTGCTAGGTTTCATAAGAAAAGTATGCGAGCAAGATGAGATTATACGTAAACAACTCACTTGAAGCATATTAATTCTCACCTGTCAACATCACCCTGTTTACACACCTGTGTTTTGAATGGGTTGATATGAATTCCTTCCAGTTTGGTTTGCTCATAAATGAATCTCTCTACATCACCGGTCACAAAACATTCAAAAGTTGTGGTTCACGCGCACACAATTAGATACTGGTACCAGTTCTGAAAGCACCCAGACGTTCAACTGGTTTTCACCTTGTTTGGCACGTCACCTTCGAAAGTGCTCACATCTTTTTTGTCCCATTTTTCACTTAACCAATCCTTCCACTTTGAGCTAGAGGTTTTCGTTTCACTTTTATGTACTTGAATTTTCCACCTTACCAATGAACTTTCTCTGAGTTTTTCCACTAAATCAGAAGAACAAATCCGACCGGGCGAGCTTGGGCAAATGGCTCGATCCTGTGTATGAGTCCGAGTCTTTGTGAATGAGGCGTTCGTACTCTCTATTGTGTACAACAGAGGTACGCTGCAGGTTTATTTGGCGGAAACTTACTGTATACATTGTAGCACTCACAAATAATACGTCCATTTGGCGATATTTTGGAAGCGCACTCGGTCAGTGCACTCAACTGCAGATGGAAATTATCGTCCGAATAAACTTGCTAAGTTATCGATTCTTTTCCAAATTCTTCAAGAATATCCGTTTCTAGATATTTGTCACACAGGAAAGAGTTAACTATTTGAAGAGTCCTACCGAAATAGCTAAAAGGAAGGTCAGCATGGTTTACAGTGATTGATACTGCGTACGTCGCGGATTAGAACGTAAAAAGCTCTGCAAATTTACACGCGCTCGCCAAATTTCGCTCCACCAGCACAATACTAATGCGATTTGTCAGCATCTAAGCCCTTTGGAAATTTTCGCGCCAAGAATTTGATCTCACTGACCGCTTGTCCTTAGCGTACTCAACACATATAGCCTATAACTGAATCTTGTTTGCT
>SJOL01005211.1:97263-142778 GCA_004794785.1 Opisthorchis felineus
TAGATCTCGAAATGAACGAAAACCTACTGAAGCTGGGTAGTTCAGCCATCCAATCGGTGTTCACCCAGCTCTCTTCGAGACTATTGGATGTGGGCGATATGCGGATTGGGTAAGCTCTACAGCCTATAGGCGTCCCGTTTTATTTTCTCAGCTATGTTGCAACTGGTCATGTTTATGTGGTTTTCAATGGCAGTCCGATGATTCCATTGTATGTTTTCCTTCTGCAGGCAGTTCTGAGAGCACACTCCAAATGCCCACCTAACTACATGCAAGTATCCTCGGATTTATGCGTTGTGGGAGTGGGCAAAGCGTCTTCGTTTTGCAGGGCTTCTGAGATGTGCATACAGTATGGTGCTGAGAGGAAGCACTTGACATTTCTTATTGGAAAAAATGTCCATCATTTTACACGTACTCTGTCCGACCGTAACAACGCTTGGCTTGGGTTCAATAGATTTCTAACAACACCCAATCGGTCTACCTTCGAATGGCTCGATGTTGACCCCCGAACACCACATTTCAAGATAGTGGATCCAGCAATCATACGTAGGCCTACCACAGCACACACAGAAAATCCCGTAGTAATTTGGAATGGCATAGATGGAAGGATGCATGATTTTTCAGCAACCACCAGTAGATTACGTCCGAACGTCTACTGCGAATACGGTGGTTTGTTGCCAACTGGTAGCTGGCAACAAGAATACCGCGAGGATTCTCCCATGACCTTGGAAAATTTCATCCAAACCAACCCGGATGTTTATGGGTGTTATAAAGAAATAACGGCATCTTCGATAATAGACTGCGCAAAAAAGTAAGTGTTTCATTGTCTGGTCGTAATTGCCATCTTTGGTTGCAATTAATATCTGTTTTTTTTAATGTAGACCATAGCACAGTCACAGCTGTGACTGTGTTCACTCATTTAGGGTGAAAATAAGAAATCTATTTGAGCTCCGTTAGAAGCAACGCCAATGGCGCCAGTACAAGGGCGCACTCTTGACTAAAGCTTACAAATTGCAGCCACTGATGAATCGGGCAACTAACAATGTAAGATTCTTTGTCTGTACACAAACGTATGACTGATTGAACATAGGAATTCATTTCGGTGAAAAAAAACCTAACTCAGCTTCATTAGAAGTACCATTCTAATCATTTGAGAGGAGACTGCATCGAAATGTGTGGTCATTTCAAGGCAAGTAGAATCTCAACGGAAGATGTTGATGAGATTGGCGAAATACACTCATTTGCACACCAACTTAGTTTTGACGGGTGACTCACCTGGAACCCAGTTGAATCTGTCGTTTATGATCATCTTAAGCAACTGTCGAAGACTTTTCAGCTACCTTATGAGTAGTGTATTACGTCTATGCATGTATCGCAATATCTCGTATATCGTGCCAACTGAAACATGGGGTGGCCTGGTACAGCACATTCAGTTGCTTAAAAACATCATAAACGAGAGATTCAGCTGGGTTCCAGATGAGTCTCCCATCAAAACCAAATTGATATTCAAATGAATGTGTATTTATCGAACTCTGTGCAATTTGGGTCCAAGTAGGACATATGTATTTTGCTCGTTTGTTCGCAAAGTGTTTTGTATGATTTAACAAAAGCCACATGCAAATATTGACAATTTGGTCCCAAAAAAAATTCATGGTAATAGCATTAGACAATTTTTCTTTTCCCCCTTCCAGACGATGACAAAATCCAGTTTGATTCTCGGTTGGTCAGTACGGTAACTCTCTATAGCATCTTTTCAAATCGCTTGGTATCTACCCGACTGTGAGGAGAAATGCTATGAAATGGCGAACCAAATTGTTTCTTTCAGAGGTAGTGTTTCCAGAATGGGCTTGATTTTGACATGTCCGGAAGGCGTGCGCTCCCCTTGGCGTGTGTGTGTATGGAGGGGCGGTATTGTATAGTCTTTCGTGTTCTAAGTAGGTTTCAATTTAATTGAGCCGGATTATGTTTTGCTTCCTGAGAACAGGTCCTCTACGACTGCTGCACGGTTTCCATTAAATTATGAACTCGACTCAACGATGTTGTGATAGCGACTACCCAACGAATCCTTATGGCATGACCCCTAATCTCATGCTTTCCTATATTTCAATTCACAGGTGCACGTTGAATGTGGCATGTCGATCCCTCTACTATGGCGAAAGCACCCAACACTGTGTTCACATGATGTATGCGGATGCCCTACTGCCTTCAACGTTTACGTCGAATCAAACAGGATGGAAGCGATTGGCAAAGACTTCATATCGGGCCAATTCAGACGGAAGATGAGCTGTAGATGCAGAAACTCTGGGACAGCTACATAACCGCCGGTTTTTAACAGTTGACTTTTAATTATTTAGTCATCTCGAGAGTGACCGAATCAGTGGCTGCCACGACTTTCTAGTGGTTTTGTGTGTGTCAATGACATTTGAGTGGTGCTTTTGATTCATATTTGGTCGCGTGTTCTTTGTTGTCAGTTCAGAACTGAGGATATCATAAGGCGGCTGCAAACGCCCGTGTTTTACTCTCCGCAATCAGTGGTTCTCAAGACCATTCTGTCCCATGCATCCTCTTTCCTCATGCACCCAAGTAACTTCTCCCACTCAACGTTGTCTGACTCGAACAACTCATTCTTCACCATACTTTACTGATAATCTTTCAAATTTCAGCCATGACGGTATGCTTTTGAAATTAAACAGCGTTTTTACCCTGCTTGGGTGGTTTCATGCATTCCGACACTCAGACAGTTTTAAGGAAGAAATCGCGACTCAGAAAATATCGATCCGATCTGACTGATCTAAGCGCAAAACAGAAGACAAAGCCCTTTGGAATGGAACATGGGTAGGACTGAAAACAATCACATTTAGAGTGAATCGGTTTCACGTCTTAACTTCGAGTTAGATTGGTGCTTTTAGTGTGCACACATTAGGTAGTACTGACCAATCAATGGTTGAATTCAATCTGCCGATGTCGATTTTACCGCAATTGCAGCTTAGCAAAATGCTGTGATGAGCAGTGCGGGTGAAAATTACGGGTTTCACAGAGTTTGTATTCTTGCTGAGACGAACAGAAGCTGATTGACCGGATAAGTATGATAAACTACAACCCGAAGTTCATGTGCCTTCACTGTGGAACATATGGTCTGCTTTGGAATGTTGTCTGAATAAAACATCTTTACACTCGAGGTAAGTGGTCCAATTTAAGCCTTCAGTCTTTCTTACTGAGTCGGTGAAATTTCAATCAAGTAATGTGTAGTCTTGAAAGCAGCGGCGTTCTTGTACTGTTGCAGCCACTTTTGTCCGTAATTCTTCTCGATCAATAGGAAAAATTCAAACAATACCATCAGGATTTTCAACAGATTTTTGCTCGCGATTTTATATTGGTCTTCTTATTCAAGGTCATTCTAATGACCACGACCCAATTCAACCCATACAAATCAATAAAATCAGTAATCTATCTTCATGATGGACCAACTGAAATTGCTTCGTGGCTAAAAGCCAGAACTGTATTAAAACATTGCGCAGGCAGGCGATGAAAAGGAGTTAAATAGAAGAACCAGACGAGCCACAAGTTGTTGTTTATGAAAAATTCACAATACATAGTCGAAGTGAGTGCAGCACCAAAAATAAAGTGAAGTTTCGATCATTTAGTGGGACAGTTATCAAGTGGTTCCTAAAAAATTCCTTGGAAAAAGATCTTCCATCCTGATGCCACACAAGGTTACGATTCCAGCTACCCACACAAAGTACTGGAATTCAGTTGAACTAGAACCCCACACGCCTACGAAGAACATCAGAGCCGCGGAAAGACGGAATCCCTCGGAGATCACTTCCGATTTATCTGCCTACCACAAACAATCATTCTTGCCTTAACCTAAGAAGCACCTACCTACATGGGACATTTAGGAGATTTGTCCCAACTTGTAAGAATCCCAGACTGACTATTGGGCAATTCATGGAAGCTATACTGTATGGACTTTATTCCTTATTGAGCAGTGTTCCTCACATCAGACCACGTGTAGCAATAGTCTTTGATGCAGAGCCTGTAGCAAGTTACAAGACAACGGGATCAGACAGTAATTGTTCGAATCTGGTTCAAAGCCTGTCGGCCAATCATCTCAGTATTTCACAGTGCAGAAGTAAAGGTCATGCAAAGCAAGCCAAGGTCATCCAGTCAGCAAACTTCATTTGTTTTAGCCAGCAACGCAGATGGACAATCGGGGCGCTGCAAACAAAAATGGCTGCTTAGCACTAACGGACGAATCGGGACCGAACTAATCGGAATCAGGAGAATTCGAGCATCCAATGCAAGGTTCGGAACGACGTCCAGGATAGTTTTTTGTCAACTAATCAAAACACGGTAATTTTGCTTAATCAAGTGAGTGTCCAGGAGCGAAGCGAAGACTTTTCTTTATCAATTTCCGGGGTTACGGCCATACGAATCAACCATAACTCCATATATATTCACTCGGAACATCAGAGAAAACTGTTGTTCTTGTACACCGAAAATATTCACTCTGAATCCGAAAGCAAGGCATACAGACAGACAGACTGACGGCACGACAATCGGCAATACGCGTGGAATGTACTGAACCAGTAAGCAAACAACAACACTTCTCGTAAAGCTGTTTACAGCTGATGATTCAATACTGACAAATTGTTTGAAATGAGCATTTATAATATACAACGGTTTGACAGGACTACTGGAGTTTGCGTAGTTTCGTGGCATCTCGTTCAGCTATCTACCGTAATCACCGTAATTGTGGGATGAAGCAAATAATCGTGCAAAGGATAAAAAGCCATCCAGCGTAGAACGGAATTGGATGAGTTTTGAACATACTTAAACTGTGAAACCACCCATAGTCCAAACATATCTGTATCACTTGTGGTATTTTCAAGTACATTTTATCCCAAAAAATTCATACGGGCGCTCAATCAATTTATCAACTATAAGCCGTGTACCATAGGCACATTGGTTCTAGCTGCTACAGTTTTGATCATCGGAAAACGGGACGGTGTGGGACGTAGTGCCAAGCCTTGGAGGCGATGGCGTGTTCAGTTAGTTCGGGAATTGAATAGTTACGCATTGAACACGATAGCTTTGATGCACGAGCGCCATTGGCTGCGCGATTGGGCCATTTCTGTCAGTGTCATTAACCATTGATGAGATGAGTCCCGGGGTCCCCATCCAGGGAGGAGGCAGTTGCCGACCCGACTAAGTTTACTGATTAGTGTTTCCGTACTTCGTTGCCAGGTCATACAATGTCCACCTCTCAGTCGCTTCCACTCAGCACAGGGCTGGGCGAAAAGGGTTCTGTGAGGCAGACGGTCTTCTGGCATGTGCTAAACAGGCCGCAAGCCGGTGTGGACCTGGTGAAATTCGTCGGCTCTCCGAAGTGGGATTCCCTGGTCAAAAGGAAATGAAAAAGCCTTCATCCGGTTGCAGTAGAACATAGATGAGACAAACTACGGGCTATTACCGATCTTAATTTTCCCAGCCGCGCAGCAAGGCATATTCTCAACAATAGGAAAAATCATCCTCCGAAACAGAGCACATTATGCACTCTCTGTCTGTGCCTCATTTCGTCTAATGTATCTGAATCGGCAGGAGCAATCGGAGCTCTCACGAATGTGCTTCATGATTTTCGACTTGACTGAATCAGATGGCTATTCAGTGGACGGAAACTTTAGACTTGGAATTCGGACTTATCAACCGATTGAAACAATTATAATCCCTACGGATGATTCCAAAACAGTTCTGCAATATCCACTTCGCATTTTTAGAGAACAATCTGCACGTAGTCTACGTGAGCACATGACCCTAACACAGACTGCTAGCTTGCTTCGGATCAAATAAACGACTGCGTCTTGTTCCACATCAAAGACGATGAAAAGTCAAGGGAATTTGAACAAAGGCAACGACTGATAATGGACTAGCTGTACTCACCTAGGCGATCACAATTTGTAGCAGTCCATGCTATTTCAGCCGCGAATTTTCACATGCAAAGCGCTTGGGAGCAAAACTCCCTGTGTTCCAACTGACTTCCCACCAACTGTTATCGATCAGATGCGTTAACTCCTCGCAGTTACATTACCTGTTTGGCAATTAAGAACGATATTAGGAACGTGAACACGAAGTAGGGTGGATAACTTGGCTTTCCGCAGTTTTTCTATTGGAAAGCAGGAATATTAGCAGAGTATTACTCTGCTATATCTAATCGTTCAGGTAAAACACTCTTTCGGTGCCTAGCTGCCATGCCAAAGTCTGAGATAATCTTAGGTTGCCCAAGCCTAGCCAGAGTTGGTTTCGAACCATTCCTGCCACTAAGTTTGCGCCTTAACCACCGAGCCACTTCGAGCTCAATCAGCTATATCTACGAATGCTTTGGACTATAACGCATGAATGAATCAGTCTTCCCGTTTCACAGGTACACCTGATCTTACAGTCTGTTATACTATGCCGGTATATTGGATAACAGATCAAACATTCTGGGACCACATTCCGACCAAAATATGGTCTATGAAAAGATCGTCTACAGAGACTGGACAAAGAATGTCACACTCGAGGTGTTTTTCATGGACTGCAAACAGTGTTGGAGACTTATTCGAAGGCTTACTTCAATAAATCACGTTACACGGGATGCTGCATGTGAAGGAACTCAGGAAAACTGTTTTACCGAAACCCTAAAATTCAGTGGAATTTCTAAGTAGGAATGAAGTAACACTAACTTATGAGGAGTGGTATGCATCCTGTATAAAAATCTCGCGCTTTATTCCTTGTTCACCTGTTTCCAGACACAGATACCCAAGGTTAGGAGGACCACTCCCGGAGGAAAGCACTTATCATAAGAGAAGAATCTGCGTGGTCTCCTGATTCTCCTTTTAAAGTCTAAAATCCGCATAGAAACGACCACTTTTTTTCCGGTCATTCTCCATGAAGGAATGATAAGAATTGTACGCAATAAACACGCGGTTTACCTTGATTGTCTGTTGGATACTTTGTGGGTAAAGTCGTATGTCGTGCAGTTAGTCATATAAGAAGTTCTAAACCACAAGGTCCCTATACTTTCTACTTGTGGTAGGGAATAGGTAATCTGGAGACACGTCCGATGTCCTCTGTTGAGGGGGGGGGGTTCAAAGGCGGTCCCCGAAATATATCAACTCAAAGCCAAAACAGCGGAACGGGGTTGAAGTAGTCTAAGTTGGGGTGACTTCTGAAGAGGGAGCTTATGAAGGGGGGATCATGTACTCCCACTCAAACGGTTGTTTCATACACCTGCAGTACGGTTGTTCTAGTGTTTAACTTTTAAGGCCGATTCACTCTGTCTTGTCTGCGACTTTTTCGAGTAGCTCAGATGCCTTGGCAAACCCTTCAGCCTGTTCTTGAAGGACGTTTCCAGTTTGTGTGACATGCATCAAGCGATTTTTGTCAGAACTCTGACGGGATAAAGAGCCACGACTTCCAGGCAAAGCCATTGGTTTGAGCGAGCCAGCTTACGTTATCGCTTGATATTCTCGATTTTTTGAACGACACATCGTAAGTGACAGAAGCAAACTTCACCGAGGCTTTTGGAGATCGTCAAGTTCAAAAACGCTCTGTTCAAGGAACATGAGTTAAAAAAAAGATGTATGGGCTTCTCAGTCAACCATAAAATTATCATCATCATCAAGGACAGTAACATCACTGTTGACACTGATGCTTCACTGCCGTACCCATAAAATTATACTGCTTGTTGTCTTTATCAACTCAACTTACTCAACTTACCCTTGGTACGTGGCTTTTAGCTGATAAACTGACTGACCGTCACCTTGCCCATCCCTGACAGGTCATTCGGTTGTTAACCAGTAGATTACCAATATACTTTGATCTCTTCGGCGGCAATTTAGTCCGTCGTTGAAACAAGTAAGGGACATTTGAATCACCCGGAGAACAAAGCCAATCTTGGTGACCAAACGAACGTGTATTCTAAAGCCCCCCCAAACCCAGCCCATCACACGTGACCTTAGTATATCGATCACTGGGACGTCACGACTAAATAATGGATTGTCAACTAGGTCCTTGTAACCATGCCACGGTCAGTCAGTTTAACATCAACTTGCGCACCACATGCCACCCCGATGAACCGTATGTAACTGCAGTATAACCAACTGTTGACTTACAACACCCAGCCTTCCTACGACGCTGCTGACGCTTAGTAGTTTACCGCAGTCACCACAACATCGACATTCTTCACAAGGAATCGATAGCCAGTTTGTGCGTCACGGGTCACTTGTCCCGACGACTTATTCCCACCTAAAAGGCACTCACTGAGCTGTTAGTTTTTGGGGAAGTGTAAAATTCGGTCTTGCAGTGTAAACTTTAGGTAAGATTACAGTATCTTCCAAGTGGCACTATGTTGAAGGGAGATGTCAAACTTCATTACTGATCTCCGATACCAAACCCAATCGTTAAGGAATGAGGGTAGCCTGGTCAGTTGGTCACAAATCACCACCAACTCCAAAGAAATCTAAAGGAACTCAGGAATCCCCCCCAAAAACCACTATGGAACTTCGCAACAAATCAACAGTATCTCGCTCTTGAATCAGGGAAACCGCACAATTTTCCTCTGAGTCCGAAACGGAGTACTTACCAGTTTTTTTTAATTAATAGCCCAGGAGTCTGTCATCGTCATCATCATCGTCGACAGCATGACATCAGTGTTCAACGTTGATGATTCGCTGTCGTACAACCATGATTTATTTGAAAGCCTTATTGTGAAGAAAAGAATAAAAGTGGAGGGGGAAGGGACTTAGTGACAGCCTACGACAATCATTCCGAGGTGCCTACGCCTCCAGACACTCATTCAGGCAATCTGAATAGAAACTGACAACAAAAACGCCAGGAGTCCGTACAGCCATGTGGACTTCTGGCTGACGCATGAAGGCCATGAGACGATGGAAAAAACCCAAGACATGCCCAGCGAAAAGGCCGAGTGCATATGAACAGATTTCACACGTTTAGGCAAGATTTCTGGAGAACTCTGTATGTGCAAAAAAGCAATTTCCTTCAGTCCCGATATTCTTAGCTGTTGAAGCTTCTGACGGAGGACATCTTACGAAAGGAAACACTCAAGCAAAGGCAGCTTAGGCCTGGAGTGCAAGGACAATAAATCAGTTACATACTAAGATGGTGTTAAGGGGAGACAGGTGGATATTCGGTGTATGATAGTGCACTAGGTATAATTGATTAATTGGGGGCGAGATGGCTCAGTGGTTGGAGCACGAATTTATTGACCAGAAGGTCCGTGGTTCGAATCCGACCTCTGCCTCTCGACTTCCCCTGCCTAGGCTTGGGCAACCTGGCAGAACCCCAGTCCTCATGCTTCCTTCTGGTGGCATGGCAGTTAGGCGCCGAAAGGGTGCTACAGCTGAAAGATATATATTATATGATTGATTATTTATTAATATTAATTTATTATTATTAATTAATAATTATCTTAATTAATTAATTATTATTATTATTAATTAATTAATTAATTAATATTATTATTAATTAATACTATAATTGATTAATTAGTTACTGAGCTGATAGCAGTTGTAACCCTCCAATTTGCTACTCAAATGCAAAGTAAGACTGACGAAAATTGAGGGATTAGGCCAGCCTGATGAACCCCAAAAAGGCTGAAACCAGTAGAGGTTGGCCCAAGGGTTTTCATCAACTTTATGATTAGCGTCACGTGAAGGACCGCAAAATATGAAATGTTCCGGCCACCTAAGATGAACAGATGGGAAATATTCTCACGGATATTACACAGGATTAACTGTTTTCAGTACTGTTCTCACTGGCTCTTGCACTCACAAAATAACAAGTAACAATGAACCGGCGTCCCTCCGTGTTTACTTTCACGCGTTAGTTCACAGTAACAAATATTGGAGTGAGATATTGTTGAAGACAGCTATTCGATTGATTATGTGCCCAAACAAGAAAATTTTCGTCTGAGTGAACGATAACATCTCTATCGCCTAAATGACCACACACAAACACACACGTGAAAATAATTCCCGGGCCTGCTACCAGTTCCACCCCGATAAAAGTTGGTATATATTTGTTTTTTTGGGGGGAACTCGGTTGATTGTGGCTGACAACTTATGTGCCTCAGAAAGTCCCAGGGATACTAATCAAATTAGATCTAACGTGAGTCAAATGTTAGGATGATGCCCTAACGGCGCATATTTCTCGTGGTTTCTCTGTTTTCAATCAAATTGGAAGAGTCGTATCCTCCGAACAACAATCAAGGCAGTTAGCTGTTACAATTGTGATCACTACTGACCCGGTAAGCAGCGAATCTATGAACGATCATGTACCGCGCTTACAGGTTACGAAACGCTCTCATGTTCACCTCATTGACTCCACCAGTAACTGCCTCTGTGCCGCCCCTCACATGCGTGATATTCATGATTCGACCACTGACGCTCCAAAGTCACAATTACAGCATTTTTCGCGAGTAGCATTCATTGACCAGTTTTGTTCCCGAAAGGAGCAGAAATTAAATAGATGAAAAACTAATAAAAGGAAAAATAAACCGATAAATAAATAAAACTCTATTGTCGCTGGGATATAAAGAAATTCCGTGGGCGTACAAGGTTACCAAGAATTTTTTGAAGAATTTCTTGTCCAATATATCTGGATAGATGGAATAGTGGTAATACGAGTTGATCGACAGCGAATACTTTTGGTGCTGCTGTAAGCGGAACTATCCTATAAGGACATTTTCTGAAACAGGTGAGTGATGAAATCAATCCAACAAGTAGCTGTTCAATCGTTATGGAGAATCAACCTCCAAACCAAACAGAAGCCGTACAGCTGGACCGAGCCAGCGATAGAAACCCGTCGCAGCACCGACCCCACATCCTGTCGTGGTACGACAGCGTTAACCAAGATGTGGAAGCTGTTGCAACGCAGCTCTGGCAGTAATGCCACCTGGTAGTGGCGAGATATTGGCTGGAAAATGAGTCTCCTAAAAGATGTCACATGGACCTGAGAATGAGACCACATGACAAGCGTTGTCCCGCCATAAGACAGTTTCACCTGCCGCCAACTGGTTGTACGAAAGTCACCCACAACTATGGAATGAATCTTGAAACGCCGGCGACTCAAAGTCGACCGCGATCTCCAACCTTAGAGTTTATTTTCTACCCTTTTACAACGGACAATCTTGTCTCGTTTTATTAAGCTCTCAACGTCCTGGTACCCACCTACGTCTAATCATATTTTCTGAGTGTGAATAATCGTTTAAAATGTGTACCTCTCAAGCACTCTGGACAGAATGAGAAATACTGTGCCGGTTGGTTAGCCACATTTAGATGAATACGGCCGAAAAGGAAGCAAATCTGTATTTTTGTACCTTTTCTGGTGACTAAAACAAGTCTGAATCTTTGTGCACGCATTCTTCGTGTTTAACCAACTTTGCGAATTTTGCACGCATGACTAGACACTCCAACACGCTATGTGTTGGTAACCAGGATCGACAAGGTTCTCACCAACCACGATCTGAACCCCCGAGCTTTTAAGGGCATCCAGCGTTCACTTCTATATTCCATCGATGGTGACTTTGGAAGAAGTTTGAAAAAGTGAATATCCTTGTCGGACGCCGATTCTTGCACGGAAGTTTATAGAAAACTTCTTTTGCACTCTCACACGTCTGAAAGTATGTGAATATGTGGATCTGGTTACGGCCACCAACTTCAGAGGCATCCGTTGTTGAGCGCATGCTGTTTTGACTGATAGCAAGGCCTAAAGCAACGTGAAGCTAAAAAAACAAGGTTATCTACGCATGCGACGCTGTTGTGACAATTGACGGAGAGTGAAGTTGTGGTCAGTGAAGCTCCTACTCAGTTGAAATCCCGGTTGATGCTTACGGGCCACGGTTTTGCATGCCCCTCTAAGACGACGAAGAACCGCCATCATTAGTACCATCATTGTCGGTACTACCAGATGAGAGCACTGGCGCTTCGCTGCCGCACAACTATGTCAATTTCTTTCAATAAAGTTTTACAACTGGAAGAAAAAATAGGATAGGGAAGAGGATCCAGCATTGGCCTATCACAAACATTCGACTTATCTATGCCTACAACGCTCACTTAGACAATATGGATAAAAATTGATGGTATGAACGACAGTGACATCGGTTGGTTGCCATATCGTTCAGTGTCACCATCCAAGTACAGAAATGGTCACGTGGACTCAATTCTGAAATACAGACAGAACCAACAATACCCAAACTTTTTGCGACATCTTTCATTCCCTTCCGCTATATCACATTTTGTCCAGTTCGGGGTTTTCCACCACTGCGAATTACGCACGGAAAGCCAAGCTCTTCCCGGCAGGCGGTAACTTGGCATGGGTAACACATGGCCAAGCCATCTTGGCTTGCAGCGCAAGATGCATTGTTTGAGGAAAGTACCCTCTGCTCCACCAAACAGCCGTTTGCTGACCGCATCCTTCTGGATTTGCCAGTTCCGTCTTATCCCAGCGATAGTTCTGAGGAATCGGGGTTCAAAGACTTGGAGGTGTCTCAGATCCTCCACCCGAAGTGGCCAGCAGTACAACGATACAACCAGCACTGTAGACTGATGCGTGGGTTCTCTGAGACCCAGTGAGATGCCTTTTTGATATCGCAAGTGGCGCAAGTTGGCCAACGTAATTCTGGCCTTCGGGATACGTGCTTTGATTTCGTCTATCAGCGCATGAATCTTAAACGGTCTCCTTCTCCCAGACGCAAATAAGTTAGACAAGCATTGACTGAGAAATTCGCCACCGTCTCTGAAGGGAGCAGGTGGGAAGTCGCTGGACTGGGAGGACGGTGGCGCTTGAGTATGATTATGTATTCGAACACTTCTGAGGATAAAAGGGTTGCATGGTAACAATGCATGCTTCCGTCAAAGGCCGACGCTTCGGAAAATAGCAGGTGATCAACTGAGCTGCTGTTTGAGGTATTCTAATCAACGGCTCAAACGTTCTGGTGTTTGATGATTTCGCTGACCAGAGGTCTCCAAGTATTTGCCAAGAAAGTCGATCGGAATCGCATGCAGACACATCCAGCATTTTCCGCTTCTTCCAATGCTTCGACCTTCTGGATTCACCGAGTTTCCTGGTCTGCGTGGAAAGAGTTTTTCCTAACATCGTCGAATTGGAATGTAGTTGCGACCGGAGGGAATCCGCCACTGTGCCTCCAGCGAAGCCAGAGCTTAATCAGATATGCTTGAAGAGGCTGGTTGGATTATACCACAGGTAGACGTTCCGGCATCAACTAAAACTTTGGATATATCGTGGAGTGATCATTGCATCCAACGGAGGACCACGAAGGTTTTGGGGGAGTCTATTTCAATTTGTTTATTTGTTTGATTTCTAGATGCATGAACCCATGCGGGAGTGAGGTTCACGTGTTTCCGGAAAACCTGAAAAGCGCAACGAAGAGCAGCAACATGTAAGTGTATGATCGAAATACGCATAGGTATTCCAGAAGGGGCAGTAGGCAGTGGTCGATCGTCGTCAGCGTTACGTGATGGCAGTGTGGTCCGTTTGGGTCCGGGACTAATTTATTGGTGGGCACCACGTGACCAATCGAGTTCCGCTGTTCCGGGAGTTGGTACTGTGAAAGAACACTCTGTCTTCAGCACACAGCTGCGGTAGGTGCTTTACATTGTCTGTGCGTCCCCTATTTAATCCAACAGGATCACCCACGTGAGTCTTAACAGCGCAAAGCCCACCAACCTGAGCGTTCACGCCACTAGCCGCTACGGCAGTATTTGAGTTCTAGACCCATTGTATGAGAACAGCTGAAACATCATGTAAATCGTCCTTGGCAGAATCCAGACTACAGTCCATTAGGACATAAGCAGACACAAATAGGGATTGATAGACCTTCCTTTCCCGAGACTGCTTCATAGACGTTACCAAGGGAAGCGTGCAGAGACGGCTGCCAAAGGGGATCCAATAATGTAAAGACGCTTCCACCCAATGGCTTAACATGTCCCGCTGTAGCGCCCTGCAAATCAATGTAGCTGTGCAGCTGGAAGCAGGAGGATAGTGGCAGAGCACTTGCTTAATGGGTTCTTGTTTCTGGGAAACAATAGACATCGTACAGACAAGAGCATCTTTTCCCCGATTCACCTCCTAGCGCGGACCGGCTTCCTACGTTTACAGACTGTTTTTAGGTATTTACGACTGTCACCGAAGTGAAGTTGATGGACGTATATGGAGTGGGACACTTACAGGCTACCCACACCTAGACAAGAGGACCATCAGGTCCCTCAACCAAAGTGTTTGGTCCAAAAGCTGACTACAAGGCAACCTGATGAAGGTATACGACTGTAGCAGCGCCATTTCTTGAGGAACAAGTCGCCGTGCACATTCCAACTCCCAATCTGAGAGACCAGGAGAATCCTATCTACTAACCAACCTGATATGAGGAACTCTGTGAGAACCAAACGGACTCCCAAAGTTTGGTTCAGTGAGTCACAAACCTCCGTGCCACGATAAGGTCCAATCTCTTTACGGCAGAGGTACCTTCTCGAACAGAAGCTGTACCGCGCTAGGAATGTCACTAGTACACAACTCCCATGTTAGTCTATGGTCGTATCCAATTTGTGCTGCTGGCTACGCCTTGTGAGCAACAGCGATTCGGCATGTCCTAGGTGGAGCACGTCCTACCCCAGGAGTATGTCGTCGTGAAGTGAGAATACGCCAAAGAAGTTAAAACGCGTCCGGTGGTGCGCAAGAACATGGCTCGTTTTCGGTATATTTTGCTTGGTAGGGTTTTTGTGATAAAATGGAACTTACCATCGACCTTCAGTTGAGATCCGTTTTTTAGCCAGGAGAATACCGTAAAAATTGTTTCTTGGGGTAGAACAGTAATTACGAGAATAGAAAAAGTTGTCGTGCAGAAGACCCAAAGACCGCATGCATCACCAGTTCTTTTGTACTAAAAGCATGATGATAAGCGCAGGCTCCGTATCGAATACCAAGAATTCAGTGGCACCACAACCGAGTATGCATTTCCGTTAATAGATTTTACAGTTGCCAATTGCATGAACCTCGGGTTATCTCAATGATAGACGCGTTCTGGATAGTAGAAGCTGCCGATGACTACACGTGAGAAATAAAACGGCATTTGAGGTCACTGGATAACAGTGAAAATCTCCTTGGATACTTATTGGCTCCAGGGGCGTCTACACACACGCCGTTGAGGATATCCAAGCTGCGGCTATGTACAGGATGTTATAGCCTTCTGTTCACACGCAAAGACGAACAGGCAACAAGTTTTAGCGAGTCTAAAAAGCCGGTCTTGAACATAGAAGCAAAAAATGGCCGTACGCAGTTTGTTGGAATATAGGTAGAGATACAGGCAGGTTTCAGAACCCTAGACAGGAGCAGTCTAGATGCCGGGGTTAGATCGGAACTACGAAACTTTCGGTCAGTAATTTTGCACTCTAACCACTGAGCTATCTCGAGCTCTCGTTTCGTCACCATTATAGGAGACATCTTTAGCGGGTGTTTGGGTTAATCCCACCCAACGCACAGCTCAAACGCATAGCTCCGCCTCACAACAATACACTGATGATGCCACACCAGTTGTTACGAAGGGTTTGCAACAAAATAGCCAAGTAGACCACCACTAGAAGCCTTGCTATCACAGTTATTTAGTGGAGTCAATACGCGCCGGCAAACACGAAAAATAAATACTGTTCCAATGAGAAATCGTGCTTGATGGCTGTGTCGGCTATTGATAAAAGGTGAAACACTTACGGGCAACCGAGTCTGCTGTCGTCCCGGGCCACAAACCATCTACCTGGTTGACGACCGCGGAAGATTCACGGGGCGGTTATCGCGGTGGGTGCACCCAGTACTAGATACGCCGATGGTCCATATAAGGAAGTTTGATCACAATCATAGAGTAACGGAGAAGTGTCCAGTTACTCACAACAAACAGGCGGATCCTTAGTGGGCAACATGAAGACAACGCAGTTTGGGAACCTTGGGAGCTGCCGTAGGAAACCAAATCTGAAGGTGCGCCCTGCGAGGCGAACGGCCTGGCAGAATGTGAAACCGGTTGTACTTGGAGGGCGATATGTTGATGGTGAACATGCGCAATCCGTATGTTTTTTAAGACCTTTCCGAGTAGTGCACGGTTCTGTAGAAAGTAGAGAATGCCTGATGCCGCTGGTAGATAGCTCATGTAGGTCAAGGACAGGTGCCAGGCTTCGGATGAGAGATGATGTGACGAAATAAATGGGAACATGCTGTGCTCAGTTGAGCAGAGAATCAATGACAGCGTCGCTCTTTGAAGAAGATGGAAGTAAAAGATCCCCTCGAGACCTGGGGAGTGAATACTCCCGGTTCCTACCAATGAACGCAGTAGCGTACCGATCAAATGGGTGGTGAAATGTGGGTGGAAGACTTTCCAGCAACTGACCAAACGTCTGAAACAGTGGCATATCGTTTCCTTGAAAGTGTGGTGGCCCCATCTTGCGTCTTACCCAACAACACTAATCAAGGTCCCTGTTTCGAACCCCGAATATCGGAGGCGATACAGGTTGGAGTATTCTCCCAGTCCACAGTTTCCCATAGAGCCCCCAAGCAAACGGAATGACTGAAAAAGTTAATCGTAATATGAAAGAATGATTTGAAAATCAACAGAAAATGAAAGAAATGCTCTTTAGTTACAAAAAGCCGAAGCAGTCAGTCTCACGTGACCAAGTTACGGTTCGGAACTTCGTCAGGGTTGGGGCATTTCTACCGAGTAAGTAGACGAGGAAGCTATCATGTGAGGAATGCAAGAACCCCAGACCAACTGCGGTGACGTAAACCAGAAACAGGCAACAAAAAATTAGAAAATGCTGTCCAGCATGATGCTCAGAAACTGAAGTTATTTGCACCTGGAGGGATGAATAGGCTCAAGGATTTCGGCAATGAAAGGCAGGAGACGAAATGGACCGTTCAGGAGAATTGGGAGAAAAACACCACCTTGCAACTAAAACAAGGCTGGGTAGAGAGATGATATCAAAGACGGAAGACCGCCAGAAGTGAGGAAAGGGTGTGAAAAATGGAATAGCGTGAATAAACCTGTAAAGTAATCCAGGGCGAAAGCTGAGAGACAAGTGTTTCAGAATGAGGAACGAGCAGGAAACAACAACAGTTCCAAAAAACAAAGAAGGAATAATTTCAGTGATGCAGAATGACAACAGATTGTCGAATAGGTTGCATGCATTCAACGTTATGCAACGTCCAAAGAATGGACGATGCAGAACGCAGTCGTTGCAGCCAAGGGCGATAAAAACAGAGAAACTGGGGATACGCGTGGAAACATCTACCCACCTCCCCTTCCCGTAGCACTGGTCAGTCAAAGAAGAGAGCACAGCTGACTCATGCTCACACATTTCATCAAACCATGCGTCCAAGAAAAACAAGCGGCTGGAGTCTTCGTGCTACATAACAGTCACCCACGAGTAAAGCCTAGGAGAAGCCAGTTGCTGTTATCAACGTGACACCACCTGTTTTGCCACTCGCCAGTACTAAGACACCGTTGTATTGTGGGTGGCCGTCTATTGGTTACGCCTGAACTGAGCCCGCCAGACTACGCGATAAGGAGAAGACAGAGAACCCGGGACACGGCTGCATTGTCAGGACAAACATACAGAGCTTCTGCGTAAATATATAGGATGACTAAATGGCCAATTATGGTCGTTCACTTGTTCGTTCTGTACAGCCAATGGCGGTGTTCCGGTCGTGAACAATTTCACCCCCACTCCGCTGGTCGTATGCTGCTAAGCCGTGTTTGGTGAGCTCCGCCAACGCACCTGCTATCCGGAACGTGTGGTACCGATGGTGACCTTGGGGATGCGTCATTCTCTGCACATGTGCTTTTTTCATGTCTGGACGCATCCTGACAGACACCAAATGTTGCCCAGCTGGTCGTTCCTCACATGGCACTGCAATAGGGCTCATTCGCAATGGGGATTTTTAGAAGGGCTTGAGGTAATGAATGAGTGTCCAGCTCCGTTCGACTTTAGATATCTGAGCTTTCACATAAGTGTTACGTGCGATACGTACCTACCAATTTTTCAACAAGTGGCATCTCTAATACAGGGGTACACTTACCTAAAAGTTTGCAATCAAATCTGCTTTTTGCTCCCTTGAAAAACAAGATGAAGTTCACTAGGACGAACCAGAAAGTTCAACCACTTACAGAGGTTTAGATTCATTTGGAACTCACAAAATCACATGTTTTAAATGATTTCAAGAAAAAAAGATCCCGTTAAAGCTCGATAAAATGACTATGTAAACAAGAAAGTCCTATTGGCAACGCTTCTCTGAGGGAATCATTGGCGGTCTGTTGGCTGTTCTCCCTTTCCGGCCGATCAACTGTAGTTCTAGATGAAGTGATTAAAACGCACATGTCTACAATGTTCTCCTTGCTGACGGAAGTGATACATTTACCATCTCACAAGAAAGACGCTCAGGGTGCCAGGAGTGTCCTTTGTCACCAGGCTCACCTTACCCCAGGGTTACGCTGTTCTCAAACTTCTCTTCGACTTTCGAACTACTGATTTTAAATGGAGTAGCTTGTTTCGCAAACTATGGGGCGATGCCGAGGTGGCCGTTGGTGGGACCTTCGGTACTAGGGGAATGTCTTTAACCGCTCGGGAAAATATCACTCGTTTAACGTAAAATGCAAAATTTAACTTGCGGAGGAACGGCGATTTCCCCCACGATCCACTTTCACGTAAGTGCAAATTTCAACACACCTGAGATAGGTGCTCTTCACGATTGCAAATAGCACTCATTTTTCCCGGGTGCACCGTGACCCGAGTATGTTGATGCGATATTCCATCGCTTTGTTTTCATTCATCAGTCTCCGTCAAACTCAAGCTCCAAAGAAATATACCACGGCCCTTCTACTTTTCAATGAATCAAATCACCCGACTTTAGGGATATTCCCGTAGTAACAAGAATCTGCTGGTTATGTGAGAGAATGAGTGTGTGAGGCAAGTAAGCGGCCGATTTCGAACACCAGAGTTAATGGACCGATGAAAATTCAGGTCACACTCAACCAGTAGTGAACACAACTACCGAATATAATCTACGTTCTCGGAATCTTGCTACAGTATAACTATGCTGGTCATTTTGCCGGGTTTCTAAGGTAGCTGGATCCTATAACTGCTTGCTTCTACACATTTTTTCAGAAATACTTCAGTACACATGTAGCCCAAACACACCGGAATCTATCGTTCGCTACAATATTATTGCGGCATACAAGTTGTTAGGGCGCAGAGTATCACTCATTTTGTAAGAAGGGCATAATTTTTTATGTGAATGACTGGTAGTGTTGCGAGAGCTGGGTTAAACTCAGTAGTTGTTGGCTTGTTTGCCGAAGTTGGCAATGATTTTTAACCAACTGCCAATTGAATTTGCCAGCCAGTTATCAAGTTCAGAGAACTAGCCAACTAACCCAAAGGGTTGTATTGGCTTCTTTCTGTTTCCTGTACAGATCATTTCGGGCCCCCATAAATAAATAGACGGAGAAAACAGTTCTGTTGGCAGAGTGACACTGTTATGTCCGTGGATATTTCAAAACACTAACAATGTGGGTGCATGGTCTCAGGAACAGCAAGCTGTAGATGTAATGAAGAAGTTTGGCAGCTTGGTGCAAAATTTCACCGGCAAATCTAGTCCAATAGAAAAGGGCATTGAGCCCTCCTGGATTAGGGCAATCAGCCATTTATGAATGCCGAAAGTGTCTCCCATGAGATTTTTAGGACACTGCTGAAACTGGCAGTTCCAGGAACTATGGAATTCCGGGCTACCTTTCTTTACGATAAATTTGGCTGACTTTTGGGGGGCACAGCTTCACTCCTATTACGCTCGATCTCCGGTGGCATTTGCCATCGGTATTTTACCTTATGACTGCTTTCTTAATAGGTTTTTTTTCATTCACTAGTATTATAGTTCTGGTTCGGAGACTTTCATCTTCCGATAGTTTTTCCATTGGAGTTAGTCTTGAGATGACCTGCTGAGATCGCCAGCAGCGACAAATCTACGGATATCTCATTGTTGTGCAGATGATGATTGCCCTCATACATCGTTTGC
Source organism: Opisthorchis felineus (assembly GCA_004794785.1). Taxonomy (NCBI): domain Eukaryota; kingdom Metazoa; phylum Platyhelminthes; class Trematoda; order Opisthorchiida; family Opisthorchiidae; genus Opisthorchis; species Opisthorchis felineus. The sequence goes on from SJOL01005211.1 coordinate 117,382, forward strand.
GTGTGCCTTGGAACACCCGTTTGTAACAGTAGTAAAGAGAACAGTTGGGTTGACGGGCCTCAATTGTTCATTAAATTAGCATGTGGATACTTTGTGAGTATGTTCGATTTGTGTCCATAGCACCCTCATTGGATAGCCTCCCGCCCCGACGCGTCTATTCTGATTAGTCCATACGAAAGACGTGGAGTACTAAGCCCGAGTTCAGAACATATCAGATCATAACAGAAATGAATATTCTTGGCCATGCCCGGATTCCGGCTTAGGATATATGACATGCAAAACGAGCGCCCAATATTCGAGCACCTTCACCTGTCCAAATTTGATAATTCAGATGCATCGGACGTGCGCTGTCAGAATAAGGGGAACATAGGTGTTCCGGACACCACAGTTCAAATCTCGGTGCAATCGATGACATGCACCGCTAACGAGCTCCAATAAGACTGGAACATGAGTTTAGTGCTTCTCGACTTTAGTGTGGACTGGATATAATAACCCCACTTGGACGGCGGAACCAATCAACCGATTGTGAAGGAGATCGAAGAAAAACTGAACTGAGTCGTGCGGTTGCAACACCTATTCGGTGTACGGCTGTAGTTCGATCCGAAGGAAGCCGAGACATTACCAGGTTACCCAAGCCTGGGCACGACAGATCGGAAGGTGGACGTTCGGTTCGAATCACAACCCCTCAACGATAGCTTGGACACTGACAACTGAGGCATCTCAGAATCCAAATGCACTTTTCGGGGGATAAACCAGAACATTATTTTCAAACTTCAAGGTGTTCTTCGTTTATACAAAAATACTAGTATAAGGAAAGCTCTCTGGCATTCGAAACCATATTGAGAAACGTGATTCTTCCCAGAAGGTTTCGGATGTTAAGGTCGCATTCCACTGTCGATTATTTAGAGAAAAGCATGGATTTCTGAATTGATCAACTCATCAACTATGCCTCCTGAAATGTCAAGAACTCTCAAGTATTCGTCGAATCGGTTTTCAACCACATAAACAGCCTGATGAGCTTGCATTGCACGGTTTTGCAAAATATATATCTATTGGAATAAATCGTCTGACTAACACCACCGATATAATTAAGAAGTATGGTAGGGACGTCACGTGATCTGCCTTCAGCACTGGTAACCACATTGTTCACTTACTGCGAGAATCTGGCCATTTGGCAAACGGTCATTGATCATACTACCGGGAGTGATGTGAACACACGTATGCATTCTGCTTGTGTCACTGCGATCACTGTAGTAGACGCTAACTTCAGTGTTGAGATTGGTCACCAGCTCATAACCACGAAAAGCTTTTTGTGAAAAGTTCTATGATGGTAAGTAGACAGTGAACGTCCTCCGTGCTAGCCTGGCACAATAGCTCTGAGATGTTGACTTCTCCGAACACCTACATAGACAACCTGGATTGAAACTGACACAATGGATGTCTTTGGGGGCCTTATCTTGGAAGCGTATCAACACACATACTCGATGTGAAGACCGTCGCTTAACAAAGCCGACTGTCCAATTAGGAAGTCGATTAGTGGTGGTTTATTTCTAGGGTTATCGTTAAGACATATCAAGTCAACGGGAGGTACATGTAGTATTCGGCTAACTCACACACGAACACGGGACCTTCATCACCATCGAACCGCAATTGGTTGTTCAAAATCGTACGTGTGGGGAAGCAGTACTTTGTGCAGAGATCCGAGGTCGATTTTTCTAAATGCTTCTCCATCTGCCAGTCAAATAATGGGATACCAACATTAACAATGCCTGATAACTGGTCACGCATTTACACTTTACTCTTCCGGTTTCCTGCGGCGGCTGGACAATTGTATATGAGGCACTGTAACCATTCATTGGACACCAGAATGGTGTAGTCGCCAACCCGAACGTCGTCTGACTTGTTATGAATGATACGAAAAGTCACCGTATTGTGCCAGCTTTTTTTGCACTCTTAGAAGTAGATTATTTTACTCCAATAAATTCAGTAATTTGGCGGTTACCAACTTTTCTCCAAAACATCGTCTACAGTGCTGGCTTGTCCGAACCGAAATCAGTTGGTACACTTTACACTGCCTTGAGTCAGTTTTGCTATCAAGTGTACAGGCATCTTGAATACCAACCAACAAGCACTTTACAATTAGAGCAGACGATCCTTACAAAGCCTCGCTTGTTGTACACTAAGCTTTTGCTTGTTGGTGTATTCTCCGGTAGAAAATTTAAGGTCGGTTGAAAGGTATTTGCTCCTGAGTGTTGTTGAAAGCCATTGCACTTGGAAGCAAACACGTTTGTTCGTAACTTCCAAGTTCCTCATAAGAGAAATGATACGCACCAGGTACACCGAATTTGAATTCTACAGTGGTAGGTATAAAGAGGGGTGTGTCCGTGTGGAAAACAATCCACTAGGCGTTTTGAAGCCATTTGGCAGACGTGACAGGTAGGAACTTTTTAATCTTCGATTACCGCACACCAAAGTAGGCGAAACGCATAATGAGCAACCACCGTAACCACCTAGAGGATGCATCGATCATATCTTCACCCTCCGACAGATTCTGGAACAGCGACATTGCATCCAGCAACCAACAATGGTTGTGTTTCTTGACTTGAAAGCTGGCTTTGACTCTGTGGACCGTCAGGCACTATGGCAGTGTCTGTGGAGCAAAGGTGTCCCCCATAAATTTTTGACCCTCCTTAAGGCGCTCTACGCCAACTCCCGCGGCCGTGTGAAGCTCTACGGAAAGTTCTCTTCTGAGTTCACCACATCAATTGGTGTCAGACAGGGTTGTCCTCTTTCACCTTTCCTCTTCAACTTCGTCATTGATACGACCATGGAAGACTTACGATCAGCCTCTAATGCCTGTGGGGTTGAAGTGCTCCCTGGGCGTCCGCTCACAGATATCGAGTACGCAGACGACATAGCTCTTTTTGGATCTGACCCCGTGGTAATTCAAACAATATTAAATAATCTAAATAATTCCGCCTCACGGTTTGGCATGCGCTTCACACCTGCAAAGTGTAAAGTGCTACTGCAAGACTGAGTGGGCTCGAACCCTAGCCTCATGCTTGCGGATGAACCGATTGAGGTAGTAGACAAATTTGTTTACCTGGGCAGCTGTATCAGTCCCGGTGGTCTCGTGAAAGATGATATTTCCATCCGGATTGGGAAGGCCAGAGCAGCTTTTGTGAACCTGCGTCACCTGTGGCGTAGGCGTGACATCAGCTTATCCGTCAAGGGTCGAGTTTACAATGCTGCGGTGCGCTCCATATTACTATACGGATCAGAAACCTGGCCGCTGCGCGCCGAGGACGTCAAAAGACTTTCAGTGTTTGACCATCGATGTCTTCGGAGCATTGCCCGAGTCTGGTGGGAACACCGGAGAAGCAATGCTGAATTACGTCGAATGGTATTAGGAAGAAATAACTCACCCTCGATAGATGAACTGATCACACTGCATAGGTTGCGCTGGCTTGGCCACGTGTTGCGTATGCCAGTCGACCAGCTTCCTCGAAGGGTTCTTTTCGCACAATCACGTGAAGGGTGGAAACGAACCAGAGGCAGTCAAACAATGACTTGGCAGCGAAGTATAAAAGCCATTACCAGCAAACTCAGCTGCGCTGGTCATTGCCGTCTTCCTAGATGGGGACCCCGAGACGGGCCACATCAATGGTTAGACATTGTCAGACATGACCCAGTCGTGCCCTCAATGGCACTCGTGCATCCAAGCTAAACCTTCAATGCGTAGCTCTCTTCCCAATCCCTCCCCAGTTGACAGTCCACTGACAGTGCTGTATTTATGCACCAATTTATCAGCTCCCGCCTCCAATGCGCAGCTACCTACCCCACCTCCCCAAATCATCGGTGAACGAAACTGTGGCAGCTGCAACCACTGTACGACAAGTACGCGGTTCTTACAGCTGACAATGATAATGATGATTCGCAATCGTCTAACTGCTTTGCTTCGATCTTCTCGACCAAAAACTGAGTATTAAGAGGAAGCAAAGAGCCTAAACATCCTAGCGTCATTTCAGACTGAACACACGATGAATCGGGCTCAACCAAAAAAGTGACAATAACTTGTGTGTTGATCAGTTTTCGATAGAACCCGGTCCATTTCGGTTTAGTTAGCGAGCGTAATTAAGCCAAAGAGACAAGTGAAACGTCAATAACTCAGAGTGGTTGACTTGTTCACGCTTTTGTCGCACGACTACGAGTCTCCATCTCAACACAAAGTCAGTCTAAATCCCCCCCCCAAGGTTTTAAGGTTTACTTTAGACCAGGAGTGTTGTTTTCGCACCATACAATTTGGCTACCGTCAAAACCATCAACTCCTTTGGTATTCTAATCAGATGAAGGTTTCTCATTAACAAGGAGTAGGGTAGTAAGGATGGAATATGCGGTGATAACATGCCACTGCAGATAGGAGCCGCACATCAACCGAACCATTATCACATTTCTCTGACAATGAATCGGCCTCGGCAAGCTTTCTCGCCAGTTTACCACGTCCATTGCTGTGAAACAAGGCTGCCCTCCCTCGCCTTTCCTCCACAACTTTGTTACTGATTTGCTGCGTGAAGTTCCTCTGCCTGCCTCTGAAACCTCAGGGGTCCAGATACTTCCGGGACGTTCTTCCAGACATTCAGTTTGCGGACGATATTGCAGATCCTCCAAAAATGCAAGCCACTTAAAATAACCTAAATAACTGCTGCATGGTTTGGCAGGCGTTTTACACCGGCAAAGTGTGCTGCCACAAGACTGGGTGGGATCAAACCCAAACCTCATGCCTGCAGACGAGCCAATCGGAAAGGTAGAAAAACTTATTTACCTGGGCAGTCGTATAATTCCCGGTGGACTGGCTGGAGATGAGATTACTTCTCGAACCGGGAAGGCCACGACAGATTTCGCCATGCTCCGACACCTATGGCGCCCACATGACGTTAGTTTACCTGTCACGGGCGTAATTTACACCGCGGGAGTGCGGCCCATAGTGCTCTACGGATCGGAGCCTCTACACACGAAGGACATACGAAAGTTGTCACTGTTTGACCATCGCTGTCTCTGAAGCATTGGTCCGGTTTGGTGGGAATATCAGATTAGTAATGCTGAGTTACGCCAGACGGTCCTAGGAAGGAGGAACTCACGCTTCAGAGCTTACACTGGTTAGGATATGCACTCAGCATGCCAGAAGACTGTCTGCCTCACTAAGCACTTTTCGCCCAGCGCCGTGCTGAGTGGAATCGACACAGAGGTGGAGTGTATGACCTGGCTACGAAGTACGAAAACACTAACCGGTAAACTCCGTCTGGTCGAAAACCGCCGCCTCCCCGAATGGGGACCACAGGAATCAACTCACCAGTGGTTAATGACATGAGCAGAAGTGGCCCAATCGCGCAGTCAGTGGCGTTCGTGCATCAAAGCTATCGCCTTCAATGCGTAGCTACCCAGTTCCCGAACCAGATGAGCATGCGATCGCCTCCAATGCTTGGCTGTTTGTCCCACACTCTCCCACTTTCCGATGATCAAAACTGTAGCAGCTAGAACCAATGTGCCTATCGTACACGGCTTATAGCTGATAAATTGAATTGGTTGATTTCCCACATCTTCTGTACACAGGGGTTGCGTAGACTATTCTGGAAACTGTCATTTCTCGCGAATTGTACCGCTGACATGTCCACTTCCAGGCTGCCTATCAAGTTAACTGAAAATGGAGGCAGACTATGCCTGCACTGAATGCTTTCACCATGTTACGAACCCAACAGCGTTCTCTGCCGTTCTTGAAAATCTTGATACTCGGGAGTTTGAGGGGCCTGCATGTGCCTTCGTGGTCGTTAGTTGTTGTATGGTTTATCTGGAAACAGTACGATCTACTGATGTTGATGAAATCCACCGTTTATTTGGTCGCGTGGGCGAGGTTGCACGGATAGCCCTGCAAGCTGACGGCATTTTCCACTCTTCGATCAATCTCCCAACTAATTTTCATTCCCAGCGTGACTGTGCGTTTCCAGACCGGCTGGACATCGCTGAGTTACAGAAACCCGTTGCAGTTGATGTAAGGAATTGCTCCGCCCCATCCTTAGCAATTCTAGGGGAAAGCGAGCTGACAACCATGGTCACCCAGTGGCATGGTCGGGGTCAAGTCACCTGCCCCAGAAGGAACGGCTATATCCAATTGAGGCCCTCTATTGGTAACTGACGGCAACATGATTCAACTGGGTCCGTGCCTGATTTTCGGTTAGCGGCTTCAAACAACTCGGTGTGACAGCAACGACTCACTAGTCTGACCTGATTAGTTGTGGAGGCTAGCCCAGCCCGACAGCACATTAAAGCATAGATGCCCCACGCATGATGTTGCTCCAACAGAAGCCCGGGCATTTGGTAGGTTTCAACTGTATTTCGATGGCACTGGACGGTTCACAGGTGGTAACAATCGACTGTGTAACCGCAGTATGAGGCTCTTGTGGTCGACCTTTTCTGACCCGTCCTCCCTAGGGCGAAGGCAGCATTGGCGGTCGCATGAATATAGAGATGGTGGTGGTCTGGAGGAAGCAACTTACTGCCTACACACTTCTATCGCCGAAAAGAGTACAACTTCATCTCCGGACCGCCTAGAATTACGACGTGGCATTGGGTCTCCCAAGCTTAAACACAGGCAAGCGGAGAGCAGAACATCTGGTCAGTGGGTGATGCCTCGATCGCTACCATAGCTAATTAGTTACCCGACCCTTGAGTCATCCGTGTTGATAACGCACTTAATCCTACGTCTAGGAAACTCATTTCTTTAAGTATGGCTTAGCAGCACCATTAAAAAAGGGATCGACTGCGTACACCAACTTGGCCAGCACGGCACAGATCCAGCCATGAGCAGCCTCACACACCAATTGCTCCTCTACCTAACTGGTCGATTTGTAACCAACCCAGTCGCATAAACCCAACCCTTAAAATTTTGCACACAGTTGTACAAGTGCAGTTTACAGCGAAGTCCGCGAAACCCACCACACTTCACATGAAGTTGGGACAATAAGCCCTCGAGCGATCTCCGGAGAAGACACTACCTTCGAGGAAACCAGTCGCCAAAGTTCTTCATCGCAATCCTCCACGAGGAGATCAACCCCCAATACCTTTGGGAGCACATCCATTGGTTCTCTGAATAACCAGGGTACTCCTCAATAGTAAACCTACTGGAAACACGTGCCACCGACTCAGCTTTGCTATTTAAGCGACTGTGATTGGTTATCGAGTTCTACCTTGCGCATCGTTCCGCTGAGGACATAGTGAAGTCTCACCGTGAAGGCATCGGTGAACGTGCATGGCGTTAAGATCGGCCTCAAGTTTTCCAACCATGAATTAAGATTGTCTTCAATTACTTCAATTTAGTTTCTGACGCCATAAAGGAAGTGGATGAAAACTGCTCGCACACGGACAATGCGCACAATGACCTCTTAGGCCATCAAAAATCGTGTCCTCTCCAGTTGTCCGAATAGGTAAACCGACAGAATAAACCTAACCCTACGAGGGACCCCATGGGGACAGAAAATCCTGAAGCACGCAAAATGCAAGCAGAGACAAGGGACCACTTTCGACTTCCAATCTGGTGGGTTGTGCGGAAATCCATCGAATAACAAAGCAGCGTCATCTGCATAAGTCGGACTTTTCTCCATGCAGAATTTTCTCCCACACGTTCGGTCATTTGCAGTGTGCATTATATAGTAAGATCGAACAAGAGGATGCGGGACAGACCAACCAACTGGTTATCGGCAATCTCAGGTAAGTGTGACACGATTAAAGTGAAGGACAACAAGGTGGAAAGGTTCAATGGCATTCCCTCTCATCAAGTATACCTAGAGATAATTTCATTCACGAATTCAAACTCCCCCTAAATGGAGAAAGATAGTGGGTGATCAGTGGCAAGGTGGTGCAGGTTACGCATTTGAGGACCGTGGTCCAGACACCCTGCACTTGTACCATACATACGTATTTGCGTTAGGCACCGCAATATCAGCAACGCCACCTATATCATGACGGGAGTAAGCCAGGCACATCCTTGGTGGACAGATAAATGACTTAGTGGCCCCAGTTTTCCGGGAAAACCTCTTCGTGCCAATAGTAGTTTAAATTTCAGGTCATTTTTTAGTAACGCCAATGGGCATTCCCAAGCAGAAAGGCATATCAGTACTTCCTAGACTGAGGCAGGGTCTGAACTCAGCCCATAGCTCCAGCTGAAATGACCAAGTAAGCTGCTGAGGATATTCCGCCCAGTTATTCAGCCACCACCCTTTGGTTACACACTCAATTTCCAGAAGTCTTTGAACAGTCCAATAGATACCGGTTTCTTGGGTACCAGTTACACCAGCTGCCTTCATGTCCGAAGGCTTCCGATTCTACCCGGTCTCAGAATGCGCACGCAGTCTTCGTTTGAGATTCGGCTTGGTGGATTTAGCTGAATATCCCTTAGGACCCGATAGGTCACAACTTCTTGCACTATGTAGCCACGACTGTTGTGAACTGCGATCCTTATTCAGTGGCTGCCCAACAATAGCCAATCGTTCAGCTGTAGCACCCTTTCGGTACCTAACTGCCATGCCACCAGACGGAAGCACGAGGGTTGGGATGCTGCCAGGTTGCCCAAGCCTAGACAGGGGAAGTCGAGAGACAGAGGTCGGGTTCGAACCACGGACCTTCCGGTCAGCAAATTCGCACTCTAACCACTGAGCCATCTCGCCCCCCACAGTGACTCCTGTCTCATGTCAATGACAATTGACATCTTTTGAGAAGGCAGGTTTTACAGCCTCACACATGCCGCTTTTTTCCCATGAAATCTATCGAAGTCACGCCCAAAAGAGAACGATTGGAGTTGACGCAAGTGATCCAATAAAGACCACAGGTCGGCAGAGCTCCACCACTGGTAGACCATGGTTACGCGACAAAACGGGCAGCATGGGGAAATTTAGCGCAACGTCATCTACTACGTTCAACCCAATAAACTATTGAAGGCATTCGTTCGGTGCATATCTGTCATGAAACTTGAAAGAAGTACGACGGCTGAACTACTGTCAGGTTGCTCAAGCCTAGTCAGGAACATTCGAAAAGCCAGGGTTTGGTCCAAACCGCGGATCTTCCTGCCTTACGTACTGAGCTACCTCGAGCAAGGATCGGCACAAAGCTGACCACCATTTGGTCTTGGTAATAATAATAGCTAAAGAGAACGAGGTAGACCATATGAGAAGCTGAGACGTCCGCCTATTGCACTAACACCATCGACGAACTCGTGGCAAACAACAGTGTGCCTAGGTTCGGATGAAGGAAAATCTTCCGCTAATAGAGCGCCACAGTTCGGTGACGCATATGCGGGAAGTGCCATATTATTTCGCCTGATGTGAGTCCATATGGAAGCTGAAATAGAAAACGCAAAGAGACGACCGCTTGCGGGGACTCTTGTGACCAGTCATCTGTTGGGGAGGCAAGAGTTAAAACAATGCCACATTAACCTACCAGGTCCGCTGAGCTGTCCTTAAATAGTAGGCAGTGGCGTCTGAACCGTCTGAACACCGTGAATGCATTTGACTCACTGATAGATTAACATAAGATGGAACTAAGCGATGTTTTGCCTTATCCACATCGTAGCATGCCACGATGCGATCCAGCTGAGTTCACCATGCAATGGCCTATGTGACGTCAAACTAACGGCATTTGCGCAGTCCATAGTTATGCAGGGCAAGAAATACTGACAGCGCAAGAACTAAGAGAACCAGAAGCACCTTCAATCAATGTCTTCGGCTCACACGTCGAGTGCACCACGGCGCAACATGCAGATGGAAAGCCGTCAAATATGTTCCAGCTCCAAACCCGGACCCGGGCAAGAGCCAATAAGTACGACCTGTGCGAATTACAACGCCCGCAACCCCGTAATACGGGTTATCCATCGAACTACGGTTTATTTGTGACGCCTGTTCAACCTACACAAGTCCACCTACGAATCTGTATCTCTCCGACCAACCTTGATCCTACAGTCTCCATCGTCCATCTCCTGCAATCTGTTTTACCAACCTCCCTTAGTTCGCTCATGGCAAACTCTTCACAAACGGAGTCGGTCCCCATCTCGAACTCGAACGTGTACCGTGGAAGTCCAACTTTCCCATTGGTCCCAAACCCACTGTCTTATGGGACGTTTCTGTAGTGCTTAAGGAGGGATGCCCTCGATTTCGTTTTGCCTACTTGACCTAGTTTATAGACTAACGCGCCTCTAAACAAAAGTTTGCCAAAACCCACCCAATTCAGGAATACGGCGCCTTCGCTTTTTTTTACCGCCCTTAGCAAGAGATAATAAACAAACTTAGCAAGCTACTTCTCCTACCCACTGTATATCCATCTGTTCACCTCTAACCATCTTTGCCGAGTTTCCATGTCCCACTCCAGAAATTAGCTCTGCAAGCCTCCAAACAGAACATTGTCAGCACTCCCAAGTAATCGGCGTTGCCCAGTTCTGACAACTTCAGCCAGCTTAAACCACCGGAAATTGTGCTTCACGTGCGAATTACTATCTTTAATGTTGCTGACTACGGGTTCTTCTTAGGCCATAATCCACTTCTGTATGGTAGAAAGTCGCCCGGATGACGCGACCGACCGGCTAAGTTATGCCGTCCAGGTGTACACGGCAGCCAGTGAGAACGCTTGCTTGACTTTGCTTACGTCTCTTTAAAGCGCTCGTTACTGAACATCTCATCTAACTTCTCGATGATCATACACCAGATGCTGGCACTGTGGATCTTGTCACCGTGGAAAAAAAAACCCTACGTCTTACCACTCAGAAGTGGACAATGAGCCTCCCTGGTTATACAGTCGGCATGCCTGAAAAGCCACAGCTCGTTTCTCTGTCAAACACCTGGGCTAGAAGTTGTTTTTTTGCGACACCATATGGATAAACCACAAACACCCAAGGGGATCGTTTTTCATTATCAACCGTATACATCCCTACCCTACCCTCGTCTCGTAACATTCCCGAGTGGCGAGTGCAACGCCAGAGGCAACCCATACCTCACTTAACTGCAATCCTTCAATAACGGGGAGCTATGCGTATCTGGAGCGGACCGCTAAGCGGCGTGTGGACGCATCCAGACCAGCCAGTGCCTTAACAAGGCGGATTGGGGACTTTGTAAAGCCTTCGCCGAGTATACTGACGTGAGGAACACGAGAAGTTTTCCTCCAACATAGGACACAAACAATCAAGTGGGGCGAGTTAAACGAATTCAAAATCCATTCCAGGGCCACGCAGCATGTTGACCGTTACTGGAAGCCAGATAACACGTACTTCAGGGCAAGAGCTGATCCCCACGATAAGACAGCATCCTCCTGTTTTGTGATAGTTCAAGCAGACGAGCACAGTACACAACAGGTGGAGATACTTCAACTCCAGTGGACTTGGGAAACAGCTTGCCGAACAGTACCGGGTGTGACAGGTCCAAGCCTACAGGTTGACACCTGATAATGGCGGATAACCCGAAGGTCGACGCACAGAGAAAACACAGTCCTACACATCTCTAAAACCCACAATGATGGGCCCCACACAAGTGACAAGGGTGACCACGACCTAATAAAAACCGAGATATTCCGAACCATCCATCACCACCTACGGTATCGCACCCTTCGTACTGATCATATCGCTCAGCTGTAGAGCCCTTTGGATGCACTGCTGGTATGCAACCCGAAGGAAGCAACAGGGCTGCATAAAGCCAAGTTGTGCGGACCCAGGCTAGAGTACTCCAAATGCGGGGGTTGAGCTCGAACTGTGGTCCTTGAGGTCAGCAAGTTCGTGCCTTAATCATATCCTTGTTGCACCAACAGACCCAGCTAGCCCCACAACCCAGCAAATGGCTTTCAATAATGTGAATACGAGACCCGGAGGACAACAGATAGCACTCATTTGTGCACTAAACACGCTCTGCACCGATCACTGACCTAGGGGTTGTCATGGTCGCTCCTCCCACAGTGGTGACAACTGATGAACTCGGCCACATATGATTCTGCAGAGTAGCTATCAAGAAATTTGAATAAAAGTTGACTTGACCGTCTTCAGCGCCTGACGTGACTGTATACCTAGTTGATCACACAGAACGACTGAAAACGTATGAGCGAAAATAAACCTGTTTTAAGACCGGTTTTTGTCACTAGAACCCTATGGCCCTGTAAGCCCGACGGCACAGAAGATAAACCACCGCTGTTTCCTCGATGCTGAACCAGAAGTCGCCTCGGTCTCGGCAACCTCAGACGTTTACGCGAAACTGGCAACATGCATCTTTTACACCATGTAGGTCACACTAACACCCGAAAATGAGAACCGGACAAATGTAGTCAAGCGCTGGCGTCGACGGCATGATAAGCTAGCCTGAAGAAGCGGGGAAATAAATAGCTAGGCACTGAAGATGAGACCACCTATGCGAGGACGTCATTGACTTCTCAATTGAGGAATGCCTCTCACTTCCATTAATAACCGATGAGTTGTGCCCCAGGGCTCCAAAAGTAAGTCGGCGGCTGTCAACCTCATCGAGCCTACCGATGTATCCAAGCTTTATTTGCAAGGCGTAGACTGCCCACCCTTGGGTTCGTTCCAGTCAGTACCCGGTCGGGGGGAAAGAGCTCTGCGATGTAGACGGTGTCCCGGCATGGAAAATACGTAATGGAGCAAGTGTAATTCGTTCGTTGCCGGGGAGCTGCTTCAATCTGGCGTACGATATTCCCATTAGCCCTCGAACAATGGTTAAAAGTAGAACCCTCGGGAATATCGTGTGCACATGCCAGGTTTCGGTACCATGTAGCAGCTTTTACTCTGCCCAACCCACTCGCTGACACTGCGTACGTACAACACACCAGGAGTTGCATCCGATATAGTCGACATACTCTCCCGAAACGACTGTCGCCAGTATGGGACACTTAAGAGACGAGGCTGTAGCTGAGGTTAGCAACCGTCTTTAGGCCTGAGGGTAAAATGCACATTCAGTAGCAAACACTGCCGACTGAAGGGATAGCGCCCTTCATGTCACCCAGTGAGTCTAGAAGAGCGACAGTGATCCCAGACTGAAGTTGGTGTTCAAAGTCATGGGACAGTAAGCCACAAACTGACCTGAAGTTCTTCTTCCCATTGATCATATACCCATCAGATGTGAACCGCCTGCACTACCTGCGCTGGCTTCGATGTTGATCCCCAAGTCACGATTCGTCAAAAGCACCAGATTTCCAACAACAAAAAAACATTTTGGGCACACCAAGACTCCGTAATAAGGTACCGTCTGTTTGTCACGGAAACAGCGACTAACGCACACCCTGTCAGGCTGGTTATATGGGCCGACAAATCTCTAACCCCAAACCATCAAGCCAAGATATAACGAACTTCGGAATCGATTGCGATGGTGAACGCTACAGAGCTAGCATTAACGTCTTCCTGTAAAATGCTGCTTGAATTACACTAATTCAGCTGCACTGTCCAAGAAGCAATGCCAAAAGTGCACTGCCCCATACATCTAAACTGGGACGAGAGCGGCAGACCCACCAACAGACGCAGTTTAAGCCATTTTTTGAAGCTCGTAAACAATGACCCCGACTCGTTTCGACAACGGTCCCTTCCTCCCCGCAGCACCAATTCGACCCATGTCTACCACACTAGCACAAGCGATGCCGATGACGAAGCACGGGTCGAAGCTCTTGGTAACACTGACGACACTCCAATGAATGGCCTGTCTTTAAAAATTATAAATGTTAGTACAAAAATCTTTAAACGCGTATCAGACGGACATACGGCAAAAGGTCTCACTCGAAACAATTTCCAATCGGGTCTACAATAGCATGAATGATTTTGCGCAACGTTAGCTACAGTAAATGCAAAATGAGGCGCAAAAACGCTTTAGGTGTAGAACATTAAAACCGGGCGTGATATACAAGTCACTCAAGAAACAGATACAGATGGATTTGCCGTTTGACACATAGTCTGGATCGTCTCGATACGCTGTTCCAAGGGGTCTCAGAACAAACACTGGAGAATGCGAAGTTCAATGATTATATTGCGACTTTCTACACATCACCAACGCCTCCCTCTTCTTCATCGAGGTCCTGCTCATCATCTTCATCGTCATCATCTTCGTCGTTTTCTTGAATGAAACCAAACAATTGAAGAAGCCAATTAAGAACCAGCCATTAGTCAAAAGACATCAATCTACGAAACTTGGGGGCGACTTACCGTTCTCCTCATCCATGTCGGGGGACAAGTAGTACTGTAGAGGATTTGGCCATAAATCGTCCTTGATAACTTCACCAAGCTCATCGCCGAATGCCGACGATTCATCCGTGAACCAACAGAAGAAGCTGTCTTGTGACTGATCCTCAAAGGCGCGCTTCTTCTGTTCTCCATTGTTTTTCTTCCCAGCCTTCGCCGTCAGATCTTTCCCAGGGTACCATTCAATCTTCGTGTACTTGGATGACGGTTCACCGGTGTCACCAAGGTGAAATTCCTTCGTCAAAACAGGGTTTTTAAACCATTCATTCTTGTCGAAGTGCTAAAGTTTGAGGCGGTTAACTGGCACACAAGAACTTACGAAGTTGATTTGGAAACCAGATTTGATATCCTCGAATTCCTGAACCTCTACCTTCCTCAAGTACTTCAAAACAGCCTCATCAGTGGTGGTCAGGAGATCTGAGAGCTGAGGATGGTTGACAAACGCAGTTAGCCAGAAATTGGGGATCTTCGCTATGAGTTCCGACCTTTTCTCGAAATGCGGTTGCCGCATTTTGTTGAACTTCTGCTCAACTTTGAGGATTTCTTCGCTAGCCTGCTCGTTTAGGTTGTCAATAGCATTTTGGACCTCCTCGATCTCGTCAATAATGGCGTTCGTCGAAGCACCTAAAGAGGCATGTACAGGTTTCCGTCAGCAACGCGGCACAAGCAAAACAGGAGAGGACAGAACAAAATACTGTGAGAGACTCACCCATATCTCCATCTGCGCCTGAATCATTGCTGGCTCGGGGAACCTTGGGTTGAGTCGCCATTGTGCTGAGGAGTACGCACACCCGGGAACAGGATATAAAAATGGCCTCTAGGGCGTTAAAACAAAAATAGTCCGTCAGTCTTACGTGCTGATCCAAACGGACTGGGCATTTTCGAGCTTGGAGGGATCAACAAAAAGACAGAATCCGATTTGCTTGTCATAAAACCCTCAGCGTACCCGGCGGGCAAGTTGAATTTGAAGTGGAAGCTGGGCTCTCCGAACCGACAGCACCGTCGGGAAACCCTGCGAGCTGCATAGAGTCACCTAAATCAGGTGAGGCGGGGACTACTTTCTCCTTAAGGAACTACTCCAAACTGGCTGACCTTTTACCACCATAAACTTGGGAATCGTATTTTTTAAGGGATCATGGTATGTCTAAGGGAATTTTCCAGGGACGTTTCCAAATGGGACAAGAGTGCGGCTCCCTCAACGACTGACGTCTGCCATCTCCCATCTGATTGTTTTTCCTAGTTCATGTGGGAATATGAGGAACCGCAAAATGAAATATCCATCACGAGCCCGAGTCATCGTCGTTCTCTTTTTGCTCTTCCACGCTATACGCCTTCCGTTTTTCATTTGTTTCTAGGTCTGACTCCCGTATCTGGAGTATGTTTGTCTTCTTCCATTGCAACTGTCGGCTTATATGCCGCGTTCCTGTCACATTCCCTCTTAATCGGAACCATTTGTTCGTTGAATGGACCCGTGTGATATTTTCCGATCCACGCCATCCGAACGACTGCGCATAGCCATAATTCCTCAACACTCGAAGCACATCTCTCAATATGCAGCCTACCTCAACTGTCTCAATAAAGCGTTCCTCGGAAAGCGCCGCTCATACGGCGGATGAGTAGCCTGTCTACAGTATCCCACGGGACTTTATTGAACACCTAGCACATTTGTTCGGATGACCGGGGTGATCATTATTGCTGGGAACGAATTGCTACGGGGAAACCGGCCTAGGCATTCGTTACATGGCGTGCTTTGCTTTTGTGTATCCGCAAATTCCACCTGCCACTAGCTTCCTATCACCGACCACTGTCTCGGTTAGACGCCAGATAAATTCCAGAGAAAAATACTAATGGGGCCGATGAGCTCATCTCAGATCCCGTTCGGAAGTGAAGAGAGAAGTGAAAGGGAGACCCCTCGCCCGGCTTCCGAGGGGCTCTGGAGACCACGGTGTCCTCCTGAAACACAGCTGGTGACATCGTCACTATCAAAGGCAGCAGAGGACTCTGCTAATATCGAAGCTTCATTGTCATATGAAGGCAAGGTTCTTTCAATTTTTTAAACCTTAAATTAAAAAGGAGGATAGTTAATGAGGGATTGACATGGCCCTGTCTAACCCAACGTGAATATTCTGAACTGACAACACCAGTAAACACTCCGTAAGTCATTCGGGAAAGGAGCCAGCATGACTGCCAACAGTGACCAGCAGTCATTTCCTGCAATGTCCCCATTCAAGCACAAGAGAGTGACGGGGGCCATCCTGAGAGGCAGACCGCGTCAACAACACCTGAGCTCCTCGTGATATTCCTCACGTTGAGGCTCCCGATACGGAACTTTGAGTGACGCGTAGGTTCGGCACTCCTATATGTTGAGGGGAAAAATTAGGTTAGTAATTCTACGGTACCATTTACAAAAGGGCAGGCAGATTCTTACATCAAACCTCAACTGTCCACGTTCGTAGCGTCAACGATTGCGCAAGTCTGCCACTGACCAGCACAATGCATTGTCAGCGTCCGCACACCAAACAACGGCGGAACGATTGTTGGCTCGGTAGTGTGGGTTGCGGTCGTCCTTTTCGACGACAGTCTCGTGATTCCCATAGGCGGTGCGATTACACGGAACTCATGAGAAAACAAGCCAAGGCGGGCTCAGCAAGCAGGACATGAACGCGCATGGGTAAGTGGGTCAGCTGCGCACATTCACACACAGACACACATGCTATTACACAAGTGTCGGACGTGACCTTTGCAGCAAGGTGAGTGGGGGGACGGATAAGCAAGCCAACTGCAGAGTAACAGTACATAGGCAGAGGAAGCAAATGAATGGGGGTGTTATCATGCGATCAAGTTGGTTTCAATACCTTACATCCTTATGCCACATCATACGCCAACCACCCCTCATTTGGCGCCATTCCCGTGAAGACATGGAGGACGACGCTCATCTCGAAAGACGACACGTCGGTAAGCGTAGCACATGGCCGGGCCCCTGCAGCTGATGATGCCGATGCTTTCACTACTGAAGTGCCCACTGCACAACCAAATACTCGTTTTTGATTTACCTCGTAACGAAATCATTGGCGCCAGCTGACACCAAAAACCTTACCGAGATATCGGTTGTCCAAAACCTGTATATCTCACCTGTTCTGCAACCATACAGCAAACAGCCCTTACCGGAAACCTGTCCAAAAGACCCTTGAGACTCAGCAACAAGCTGCTTTGACGTCACAAGCGACGCGCACCAGCAAAGAGGGTTCGGGTTTTGAGATTCGTGCACTGAGTTCATTGGAAAAGCTCTCGTCAGAATTAACACAACTTCAAACGTATGCAAGTGTCCACAATTTCTAGCGTTTCTTAAATTGCAAGGGCACGCTCAGAGACTGCACGTTCTAAAGCATGCATTTGTACTTTTAAAAAGTAGGGCGCCAGATGGTGGTCAGTTCCTTCGGCAGAGATAACGCCTGGCCTTCACCTTCAAAGATGAGTGTAATGGTGTCCACGTACCCTACATCGTCGTGGCTATCACCAGTAGCACTATGGAAGCCAAATTTTAAAGAAGGGGCAGCATTCGCTCTGTTATTTCATCGAAAACGAGGTGGAACTGGAATAGAGTGAATGTACGTGGTTGATAGACACCGCCTCTTGGGGCAAGGTTTTGGAGAGCCCGCCATACATCCCAACAATCATCGAGGAAAGCATTAACCAGTATTGGATTTTCCGCAAGGTTCTGGGGTTCCCCCGATGAGCAAGTATGATTAAGGGCGCTGACCGGTCCGCAGAATCCAATCAAAACTGTGGGTCGTTTCTACGTATGTAGTTACCCTAACCCCTGACGGTGTGCGAGGATAATATTGATGCCTTCGCTACACGGTAGAAATTCCGCGTGATGATCATGGACCAAGGTTGTGCGTGTCGCTATAAACGAGGACGAACCGGTGACGCCCAAAAGCTTGTTGCAGCGGTAGTAGACGTGTCACCCATTTGGTTACTGCCTTCACTGCGTGTATCCTTTTCGAGGAATGACACCGTTATCGAAAAAAGCCGGTTATCAGGGAGAGACTCTTTCCCCCAGCCAGGTCTAAACATGCAAGACAGACTATGAGCAAGCAATGCAACACTACCCTTGGACACAGCAAAGGGAAGGCCGTCAGGAGTAGAATTGTTACATGTCTCCTGTAGAGGTATACAACTAGATACTCCCGAGGCTTAAATAGGCTTGGAGCTTCTGGTAAAAGCCGGTAGCCGGATTTGTAGTGAGCGGGTGGTCAATTGCGTTGTTGGTAGAAGTACTTTACCCGACAGTTCAAATGTTCTCCTTGAATGGATGTCCTCGCTGAGGAGAGTCTTCCGATGACAAGCTAAACGAATCACGAAGAGCAACTTACAGAAACTTCGCAGGATTTTTTGCACCTTCCATTTCTTCTACCCTTTGGATCTACTGAGCTATGCCATCTGCGCAGACGCAGTTTAACATTGTCTGGGACAGTTCAGTGGTCTGGGCTGTGGTTGCACCCAGAAGTGATGAACAGCCGGGTTCCAAAAAAACACGGTCCAGCAGAAACCCAGTGCATGAATGAGGTTGGCTGGGCTGTTTCGCATGTAGAATCATAGGTGTTGAGCAGCGCTTTGGTTACCTATCTGCAGTGAGCGTTGAAATCCAAAATTGGACTAGGCTGCAGACGTTGACAGAGCCATTTGTGATAGGTTTGTGTGATTTCTGGCTCACAAGTTTCTCAGTGGCCAAGCGAGGTGCATGGGTTTTTTCGTAGACTTGAAAATCCCAGGGCAATATGCAGTGACATGTGCATGGTATCCATGCAGCTATGTAGTCCATTTGGATTCGAAGCTGACGCGCTGGCCAAAAAAGGGTCAAAAACGAGTCCGTGCAGGAGTTGCTGAAATGTAAAATTGTCCGGAGCTGCCAGAGTCCCAACCAAGTTATTGCTCTCGTCATGCGGTGTGGACGTTTAAGGTCTTTGTCCAATTTTTGTCGGTTCTGTGCTTACCTGGGGGCTCGTAAAGACAGCCCTGGTGAGCTCTGTTAACATGTGGTTGACCGAGCCCCAAAATCTCGTCATGCAGAGGAGCATTTGTTTGAGGTATTCGGTAAACAAAAGACAGTTGTAAAAAATGGGGATAATCTAGCCCGACTGTTGGTGTTGCCTAGGCACATGGGGCGCTTGGTGAAAAAAAATTGGAGCAATTTGGCTGAACCTGTCTACACTCAACAAAGGCAAGTAAATCCTTGGTCTATAAAGCAGGTCCAGCTTCTTAGCTGGGGCCCCTCCTGAGCATGCCGTGAGACGAATTGTCACATATGTCAGGTTGGGGACAGATAGATACAAGTGCTCACGCTAAACTGCTTACCAGGCTTACAACTTTCTTTTAGGGACCGCGTCCAACTGAAGTGAGTAAGTGCAAATTGCGTGACCCTTTTTGCCAGCCAGCCCACACTCTTGGAGCCTTTGACTACCATCAAGCGTGGCGGATGGGCAAGAACTGTGAAGCTATCGTGAACGATGTCGCACCACTATCCGCAACCTTCACGAGCACAGTAGATGGGAACAAAAATGGTGGCTAGACCTGACTCCAAGCATGATCTGGCCCACAAACTAACCTCCGCTGGCGACGAATTCACTCAAGCTGGGAGAACGATATGAGACATCTCGACTCCCCAGAGGCCAAACGTGCATTACCAAATCAAAACTCTTCTTTCTAGCCGTTGTATCATCAACATGAGCAGTCCAGAATCCGATAAAATAGGCCCTACTCAGTAGCACCCAGGACAACCGCGGATTTCTGAGCAGAAGGTATTCTCTGCTGCTTGGTAGCAAACAGCGGGGGACCACCCCTGTCTCCGCCTCGGCAGCACACAGGAAGACCCCTTAAGTGGTTGCTGCTTGTCAACATGAAGGTGAATGTCGCCTTTTCTTCCAAGAAATTTAACAGATTAGGGAGGATTGCTTCAGAATGTGGAGAAACGCTGAACCGACCGATTACACAGTAAAACTAATTTTTATGGGATAACGGTCAGCAGCGCAATCTACACGGGCAGAAGTGGTAAGGAACAAGAGTGTTTATAAGAAACGGTTAAAATAAGCGTGCGCCTTTAGAGACAAATCTACCCTCTTTCCCTATACGTCGGAAGGTTACCTGCTTTGAAGTGACCTGAGTTCGAATACGACTATTTTGATATCCGAAGGTGCGCCTGGAGCGCCGCTTTGATGCAAAGGTTAAGAGTTTGACGAAAGTTTGAAGGATTCTAACAAAATACTGGGTGGCGGCAACATCAGAAGACGAGGGCTGTGGCTGGTTGGAATGGATTCCACAAACACAAAATAGCACACGCACTTCAAAAGCTATTGACCCTAGGCAGCACATGGCAATACATTGCATTCTATTCTTCAAACGAACTTAGTTGTCTCTTTTTTAAACAGAAAAACTGGATGTACGACTGGCAATAACGTAAAAACGAGCAAGCTCTTGTCCCACAACGACCTTCTGAGTGTTCGTAGACGTTGGGCTGGATGGATAACGCCCACAGGTAAACGGATTCTGTGTCGGTAAAACGCTCACCTCTTCATCTGGTCTGGCTCTGTAGTTCAGGAGAAACGTCTCGGTGGCTTTTAGCTGTCTTTTACCGACGCTGCCCTTTGAGTGTTTGAAAATCGTTCCACTTGGCCGTTTGATTGTGCACGCAACGACGGTGATGGGATACTGCAGGCACCTGTCAGTTGAAATGGCTAAAAGTTCTACGGAGGTTAGCACAGTGCTACTGTCGGGAGTATACATGGCCCAACCGCAAGCCGACAGAACACGTTTGGTGATTCTAAAACAGCTACGCGCTCCACTGGAAATAGTTTGAGCCACTTACCGTAGACAAACACTAGAAGTTGGGGATGTCGCCTGCCGTATTGATCAGCTGAGCCGGCAGTAGACAGCGAACACAGGTTTCTGAAACCGACCGTTATTAACGCCCTGTAGTGCGACGCACTACGACGCGCAGTTGGCTTACTACGCACCGATGATATTGCCCTAGTTGGTGATGTTTAAAGCTGGACTGCATATCTCAGCGAACGGAACGACAGAAAACAACAGCGCGTCATGCGTGCGAAAAACTTTTCAGAGTTATTAGCACCCCAATTCAGGGGCAAGCGCCAGTAGAGAAAAGCTTTGCAGAACGCGTCCCACCGTGGCGCATCTAATAAGCTCTAACGTGTGTGCTATATAGCAGTGCAGTCTAAAGAATCACCCAGCACACATTAACTTCTGCCGCTAGACGCTCTGACGACGTCGATAGAACAGTTAGTGGTAAAGAGGCGAAATGTCGGATAACTGAGGACATTTGAAGGCGTTCTGATTCCGCCCCATCGTGAAAAGAGCAGTATACGTTGCACGGCAATTCGAACGAAAACTCAGTATAGCCTCCAAATGCAACTAAAGACCGGCCTTGAGTGCAGCCTTCGAAATCACTTCTAAGCACAGCACTATTTTGCCGGGAGACTTGCGTAGTTTGCCCTGCGATGTTCAGGTGGAACTGGTGTATTAGATGTATCACTGAGCGGTTAAATGAACGCTGAAAAGATTGATTTTGCATTGTCTCGCCCAGGCGTTCACAAGGGGCACGTTACAATTATGCGTCTGTTAGCTGCAGGGTAACATATGATGCACTGTGAACCTGAGCAACCATGGACAGAAAAAACCTTTCAATAAATTTTCCAGTGGAGTGCATGAACAATGCACCCTAAGCGGCATCAAACTAAATACTTGATAAATAGAACCAAAGGAAGCCATCAATTTTTTTCCGCAGAACCTAGAGTTCGGGTGAAATCTTTTTTACTATTGCCGAATGCGCAAAACGTCCTTAGGAGTTTGCGAGCACTACCTTGTGTGCCGGCGGTTGGTGTAGGTCACTTTCAGGGAATTCGCAGTTCTTTATGTCTGATGAATTCTTGGTCACAATAGTTGTCACTACTGCGCCTTCTTCAGCTTTTAAGTAGGTAGCAGTATTTTTCCTCTTTTCGGGGAATCACATGACTATTCGTTCATCCAGGGTATGGTCCTGAATGATTTGTTGGTAAATGAATTTGCCCCGGCTTATTTTTAACCCAGGTTACTTTGCAGGTCAAGTCGGCTGCCCCGGAATTTTGTTTGCTCTGATCCTGGGGTCTCCTGGGTTACGTGAGGCAAACGCCTTTTCGGTGATGGTAAAAAGGTGTATTGCGTCCCCGCCCGTTTTACGTTTTGAAAAGACCTTCTGAGACGGGACGAAAGATGAAAATGTTCGCCAAAAATTTACCGCGGGTGGATTATTATGTGAGTTGACTGCAAATTCTTTGGCTATAACAAAGGGATTCTCACACGTAATTGTGTTCAGGGGCGCCAGACTTATATGTGTATGTTCATATGTTGTGGCAACTTGCGAACTCATTCTGTTTCGTGAACTCTTTATGAGGGCATTTTGTGTGCTGCGCGGTTGTATCCGGTTTTTTTTATTCTCGTTATTCTTCGCAGTGGATCCATGGGTCCATGAGTTAGTGCTGTGTGAAATATCATGTACGATTACGTAAGTTGCCACGCACTATCGTTGGAAAACCGTATGAAAGTAGCATTACGACACCTGGTAGCGATAGTTCCGTCATTCCTGCACACCAGGACGTCGTAAGACATCGCCGTTAACATCAAGAGAATGTGTGCACTCGAAGAACCAACCAAATCCGAATAAGGGTGTTCGCTTATGTAGATGGATGCAGCTTAACAACTTTGATGTATGTAGCATATGACCGGTGTCATTTGGGAGCTTTCAATACCAGCAGGAATCGTCTAACCGTGTCACTAAAATAACTTGCCCTGATCCAAAATGCCGTTAGGTCTGTAAACACGAAAGAAAATTAGAATAAGGAGCATCGATCCGCATTGAATGCGTGGTGAATTTGTTGATCCGTTTAACTAACCACATTTCAGGGATTACCTGAGATTGGCTCATCTCGTGTTTTGAAGGCCGTTGTTATTTCTTCAAAACAGCCTTAAATGTGAAGAATTTTTATTTTTATTGTCCACGGGTACAATTTTGATGGCTTCCATCAGATCTTATAAACGTCACAAATTATCCGGCAGAGGAAGAAACAATCAAAATGCAGCACAAAAACACTCATACCTTGGTACATCCCAAACAGCGATGCCAATATAGGCCATGTGCCGTAAACTCTAGCGGGTCCTGGAAAAAGCTTAGGTAGGCAAAAAAACATGACTCCAGTTTCACTGCACATTGTGATTCTGAATTTCCTACTACCATTTATCCGCACTGCACATTCCCCCACTTATGATTTTCGTGACTCTGGCCATACGCCCAACAGCCCAAGGCTACGAAGCCGCAGTAACGGTTTTAGGCCTTAGTTCAAATCGGCCGGTCAGACCGTGCCAGTTCTGCTGCCTCTCCTGATCCGTTATTCTGGTTCCACTCTTCCTGCAGATTGAAGTTTTTATTTTATTATTTTTATCACGTACCAGGTAGGAAGCCTCTTGCTACGCCCTCCCTCGTATTGTTTTCTCCCGCCACTTTCAAATCTTGACGACCATACGTTGTCTCATCTTATATGTTCCCCATAAGAAAGAAAGAGCCCTTTTACTTTTGGTTCCCTACACATACCGCCTCAGGCGTGACCAAGTCTACTTTGGATAATGCCCACTCTTTATGTCGCCGTCCATTTCCCACGGGATTCCCAGTAGCCAAAAACCCCACCAGTCATGCTCTTATTCTGACTGTAAATTTATGATCATGCCTGAAAGTATGCTACCCACTAGTTGGGAATAAACATTATTATTATAGCTGTTCGCTCACGCAGATTTTACCTCCCTTCTGAGAAAAAATAAAACATTAAATCGTGCGTAAAAAGGAAACACTAGAAAAAGTCTACCAATTAAAGTTTTCTGTGGAATTCACGACCATGGCTATGCGCAGTTAGCGTACAAGCCGCACAATTACCTGCCACCAGGGAACTACGGCTTGCAGAGTCACGGCAGCAAACAAATGTGATGGGAAGATGCACACCGGAAGGAGTGCATAAATCCAATTTAAACTAAGCATTTATGGCTTCAGTTACTCTAGGGTCTGTTATATCTGTGCAGTGAATTTCTTCGGAAGCTCGAAGATTTATGAGAGACATCTGGTGGCCCTCTGGTGGACCTCTTGTGGAAAAGTAGTTGACTGGATATTTTTCCGTTCTTTCATGAGTTCAAAGCCACGGGTGATTGATTATGCATTTTTCTCAGCGTTGTTTATTGTTTCAGTGCAGCATCAAATAATCAACGACAAGAAATATTTTGCACAGATTATGGTAGCTTTCCTTGGCTGGTTAGTCAAAAAACGGTAAAGTGTTTACTATGCACAGTTAACTGGCTTTAACATTTGCGGCTACGTAATTAGTGATCACAACACAGTAAGTGCATTCTAGCACCTGGATTTTGTTATATTGATTAGAACAAATACGATTTCATGGTTTCAAGTTGCCTTGTGTCAAACCAGGTTAAAACTCACTAGTACGAGTTGGATAAAATCGATCACTGATAAGTCTGGTGGTCCAGTTCCCCAAGGCGTGCTAAACTGCTGTGACATAGACGAACGGGATGCTTGAGTAAACCAGTGAATCCAAGGCCAACAGTAAGATACCCGAATACTTCACGAGATAACCTGAAGCCAGGATACGACACAATATGACGTAGTGCTCTAAATTATTCTTTAATAGGGGTGAAATAAGATTCAAACAACTAATGCCGTTTTGTTTGAAAGTTGCCATAAATTATGCCTAGCACGACTACTGGACACGCATGAGAAGCTGCTGAGTAATCGTCCGAACCAAGCAAGCATAACATATGGATAACACTGTATCTCGTATCCAGCACGCCATCCTTCGTCGAGAGTATTTCTCCACAATAAAGGGTAAAGCCAGACAAACGTTCTAGCGTTTCATACAATTTGTAGTCTACTAAATGACCTGGTGACCGGAAGGAACATTTCAAAAACACTGAAAGCTCACGCAAGTGGCTCAATACAGTGGCCCTGAAGACCGTTAGCAGGCAAAATGCGCCCAGAGTATAATTTATTCTTTGCACTGACGATCATTTCCAAGCCCTGACCTAAAAGAGACAT
>SJOL01005211.1:150602-161621 GCA_004794785.1 Opisthorchis felineus
AGCTGGGGCCAGGTGAGGAGCTTATTCGTATTTGCAGTTAATAGACCGAGTGGGCGGGAGGGTACAGTCGAGAATTGGAAGGGAATAGTTGCGGATGTGCTATCAAACTGGATATGGCAGTGCCGTGCCATCATTGGCCTGACATACTTCGGTTTTCGGACAGCCCCATAACGGACGTCACATAAAAGGTCATTGGGCTGGGATGTGCAATTCTCTGAGCAGCGGGATCTTTTGGGGTATTTGTCGGAGTGAATAACAGCCAACCAGGTCGTCCATACCTGATATTGCCGAAGTTCTAAGCTTGGGAAGACGAGGGAATGGGATGAGGTTAGAAGAGCATGGTGAGTTTGAGGAGACATCAGATGGGATAATGTACAATAATATATGTACAGAGAAAGACCTTACATCTACCGCTATTAGGGTGGTGACAATGAGTGGCTATATGAGATGGGATAGGGGTGGATTTGCACTTAGTCAACTAGCAACCAAGCAAGGGTTGGGTTTGCTAACATATGATAGTGAAGTACAAGAGATCTAGTGCAAACCGACATAAGCAAGTAGAGAAGTAGTGTGGTTGGGGAAATCAGAATTATAAGGACTGACGTGGGTGAACTTCCGAGATGATGAGCTTGCTTATGTGGCATTCAATACTTAAGTTGGGCAGCAAGATAACCTAGGAGAGAAAGTAAGTGTTGATTCCCCCTGTGAATCAACGGTGAACAGCGGTAATTTCCTCCGCGTTCTGACTACTCATGAGTAGCGTGACTTACTCCCGTTTATTATGATGCCGTTTGTCCTTGCTGCTGATTTCCCCCTGTTTTGCCCCTGCTTAAGGTCTGTTTATCCTTCAGTAACTGATGTCGATACTTCGTTGCCTTTCCGTCATTACTTGCAAGTTCCTCTCAGTTGTATCTATTTTCGAGCGTCCACTCCGACGGAAAAGCAGACCGACCGGGTATCGAACCCAGAGCCCCCGAACGCCAGGCGAACGCGTTGCCCACTACACTAACCTGACACCTACACGGGTCCATTTTTTGTATTACGCATGTACCGCACCTGCCAGATACACTTTGGAGAGATTTGTTTTAAACGGGCGAAACCGCGCAATCTGACTTGTCATGTGACACAAGCTACCGCGTCCCGCCGCCAACCGAAAAACAGTCCCTTATATCCCAAACGTACTGATTTCCTGCGCCGTTATCTCTCTGTGCGGCCAACTCACACTGACAGACTGCCCGTATATGTATGTTTGTACATCGTTTGGGGCTTACTTGTTGTTGTTTCTAGAAATCCCTGCTGCTTCAGTGACTATTTTCCGCTCCTGCCGGTTGCGTCATTATTCATTGTACGTTTGCTTAATTCACGGTTATTACTAACCCGTTTGTCTGTAGAACCAGTTCCTGTCAGTCCTCAATACATCATCTGCTGCCCACGTCTGTCTGCTTCTACTGCCTACTGGCTACGAACTGCGTATAATCTAATAGTCGCAATCGTCCTGTGAGATCCATAACCGCCCGGATCTTACAGTAAGTGTAAGTAAGAAATAGGCACCAGTCCCAGAAGCACTGCTATCAGCTTCAAACTAACAAGTGGTGCATGGCGAATAGTCTTTGGGCACTCGTTTTGCATGCTGGTAGCAGAGGTTTAGGAACCTCTGTTTACACATATTTCTTATTGTACATGTTCACTCCTGAGAGAAACAGGTAGGTGTGTGTGTTTTGTTTGTTCGACTAAGTGGGCTTTGGTGAGGTACAACCCCAATTATGACAAGGGCAGCTACAGCTCCGCACGCTGACATAAGCCATAGGCATCACAGAGTCTCTAGGCTATTCCATCTGTGTTTTTTTACGGATTTCTTTTTTTTACAGACGGGACGCCAGTTTCTTCTTTTTTTCACCGTATGTGGTTTAAAGCTTTGCCAGTTAAGTGGCAACCGGGACGAGTCCAGCCCAGCGGCAACAAACAGAAACAACAGTCCTCTTTTATTGGGTTCCTGAATTAAAGGTCATGCTCAGAACCACCGGCGATGGGCGAAGCACCCGTGCTACTGGAGGGGTGATGGGTATACGAATGCAACATGGTGCAACGCAACAGGGCGACCCACCCTGCAGGACGTACCGACCACCACACGAGGTTTTCATCCCTCGTGCATGCTGCCAGATCTGCAAGGTGGCATGCCACCATGCAGTCATAATTGCGGCTTGTGCAATAATAAAAAAAACTCCAGCTACCAGATATTTTATCTAGTCGGGGGAAAGCCAGGCCAGTAAAACAGCTCAGTCATTTCGAACAAGCAAACGGCAAACAGCCGCTGGGAAAGGCAGGTCGCGGAGGAGGAAAATGAGGCGGTAGCTACCATTGGGACAATGGGAACAGAACGGAGATGTCCAGAGCGTGTGATCCATGGCTAAACGGTGACGGAGCGTCAGCTATCGAGCCAAACAGAGGCGTACCGCAATGTTGTGTGCGTGTGTTGAATGGGTTGCGTGGCGTATAATACGTCCTCAGGTATGACAACCTCTGTTCTTTCCTTGGTTTATGTTGGGTAGGGTTAGGCAAGACGAGGCACCACTCATTAATCAGAG
This sequence comes from Opisthorchis felineus, assembly GCA_004794785.1. Lineage (NCBI taxonomy): Eukaryota > Metazoa > Platyhelminthes > Trematoda > Opisthorchiida > Opisthorchiidae > Opisthorchis > Opisthorchis felineus. Next base: position 153,188 of record SJOL01005211.1, read on the forward strand.
CGGATAGAGTAGTTCAGGGCAGGGACTTAGCTGGGAAGAACGTGGTATAAGTTGCTTTAAGTAAGTCAAGAGGTAGCAACGTTTAGTAAGGGGAGGCTTATTTTTTAAATTATTGTTTTAACTATTCATTTATTAATTTTTTGCGTCCACTAAATATACCTTCGTCAAATTCAGAGGTGGTCTGGACCCCGTTCATAAAGGAGATCAGGGGATAATTGGGTATTGAGTAGGGTGGCTGCGGCTTCACACGTAAGGAAGTTGTCTACCAGTTATCTACCACAAAAGCTATCAGGAAGCACGTATGTATCATGTAACATCCATGTATTTATGGTCATAGACACACTCTGCGAACAGCCGGCACATATTCCACTGCATAGCCCGCCTGGACAACGCCGTACAGTAGGTTTTTGTTTATCATAATACAAGCACACAGATTCCGGCAAGATCTACAGCTCCTGCGTCGCACGGACCCACGATTTGTATCTTATCTAACAGCCCGCTGGTTGTACATCACCCGGAAATAAGCCATACACGCACAGTCCTGAATGATCCACTTCGGTAATGTGACCAACAACCGTCTGGTGAATGCGAACGGCCGCCTTAAAGACCGGGTTCACCAATCCGACACACTGGAGCATGCCATACAAAAGGTGTCCCGGCACTTTCGGGCGACTCATGCGAGAATTTGAGGTGCATACGTTGTATCATCGTGACCGATGGCAACTATTGGAGGGTGACAGCTACGTTCTGAACGTGGTTTGTCTAATGACTAGGTATGCCTGTTCTCTCGTTTTGAGGCACTTGGGGCCGCGACCGCCAAGGCTGCACTATGATAGTATTGGAACAAACAAGGTGAGCTTAACCTACCTTAACTAACTTATAGTTTGTGGTGCAAACACCCAGGTGCACACAGACGGTTGACACCGGTGCTGGAGAATGCACATGCCCCTTTTACCAAGCGATGTGGCTTCCCTGCATGCATCTGTTCTCTGTATTTAGAGATCAATCGGTTCCAAGCAGTGAGAAATATTTTTCATAGATTTATTCTTAGCTTGCTTCCCAATCCACCAACGGCGGCTGTCGGATTACAACCTACCAGAAAAAGGTGTACCCCTTACACATGTCCCCAAACCACCGCCGACAGCTTTGGACGGCCTTCGTAAACAACTGAACAGAGTGGTGGATAGGCTTCAGAAACTAGAACCCAAGAGGACCACAGCCATCTTTGAGCAATCCATTGCTCAGGGGCATATCCTGCTGCGACAAGGCTCAAAGTCTGCAACCGATGGCCTGCCGACGGTGGTCAAGGATACTGCATGTGAACCGAGATGGCGGTCTAGGGACACCGACTTGGGCCTTTGTGTGCTCTGTGACCAGCCGACCGCTAGCAGTGACCGCTGGTGTCCAACCGATCGTGTATTATATCACATCGATTGTTGCGATGGCGAACCTTGCTCTTCAGGCTTGTCCCAAAGGTGAGTCCACGGAAGAATTATTTACTTTCCTTTCTTAGCCCCCGGCCCGTCGAGAAAACGCAAAGGTGAGCCTGCAACCCGGTCCGCCAAGAGGCCGTCTTATGATGTTGATCTGGACCGAAGCACAGAAACCCAGCACAGCGTTTCCCGAAAATCTGTGTGTCCGCGTTTTAGGGCCCAAGGAGGAACCGCTAGACAGCCGTCAGTAAGTATCTGGCTACTACGGCTAACGCTTTAGAGCGCCAGCTAGATGAGAGGGACGAAGATGATTTCATTTAGCCCACCAGCTGTAAACAAACTGTCTGTTAATGAGATATCATGCTTTTCATGTAAGTCTAGTATTCATTGATGGATACAATAAGTAGGCATGGTAAATAGCCGCTGAAGATGGCATTGTGCGAACAAGCCTCTACGATATTATAGCCGCCAAAGTGCTAAGGTAAGTATTCCTTCCAGTTTCGCAGCCGCGTGTCTCATGGTGATGTTTCGATAACCTAACTTGTATCTTCCTCGCCTTTCAGGACGTCAATGGCCAAATGAACAATCCGCACGAAGACGTCAATGCGCCTCCCGACAGGACATATGTACACGTCAAATGACCAATACAACTAAACTTTTTATGTCGTCTATTTGGGACCTTCTCTCCGGTAGAGATGGACGGGCGCGCTCCGGCCAGCTGATTAGGCATCGTGGACCCCTAGCTGCATTTTAGTCGTGTGCGTCAGCTATGTTCGTTCAGCTGTCCGCTATGATCGACGTAAGCTCCATGTGGCTAGTTGATTAGGCATCGTGGACCCCCAGTCGCATGTTAGTCGCTTTGCATCGAGCGTCAGTCGATCAGTGGGCGTAAGACCAGGGCGAGAGTAGTCGCGCAATTTTGAGAAGGCGAGGACTCAGCCAACGATGTACCGAGCGGGGAGGCAGCGGTTGGAGTATTTGGCACGGGCGATTACTGGGTGAGTTAGATTAGAGGGAACGGGATGGACGAGGGTGAGTTACTTCTGGCTGATGAAGCGTATTTGGGGTTGTGCAACCTCAACTAAGACGAAGCTGACAACAGCCTTGCACGTCGATGGTAGCGGTAAACCTTGCAGAATATCTTCAGGCTACCACGTGCATTTTTTTAAATCAGATGAAAGGACAGACTTCCTTTGCCTGTATTTTGTGGTTTTGCTAGATAAATGACAACCGGGACAATTCCAAGCCGGGATCTACGGGCCGACAACAACATTGCTCTTTTATAGATATCCTGAATTAAAACGCCATGCTCAAAACCACCGGCGATGAGCGGGACACCCTTGCTACTGGAGGTGGGCGGAAAAACGAACGCACACTGGTGCAAAGTGTGCACGAATCACAATCACTCACCCTACTAAATTATGGTGCCGTCCAACTCACGTGGAAAATTTCAGATAAACTAGTCCATCATTTTGGAGGTTCTGTTCCCACCAGTCCTTATGTGTTCGTTACCCCTTCTCACACCACCTCTGTGCGTACATATATCGTTTTTTCTATGCCACTTTTACTATGGCAAGCTTAGACGCTTCTTCATTGCTAGGCTACTAAGTATGAATCCACCCCCACCGTATCTCATTCTGCCACCTGTTGTCACCAACTCAACTGGAATAAATTTTCTGTTATTTTTTCTGGTAATGGAGTTCGCTTTGTCTGACACCCCAAACTGACCAAGCCTTAATCTCATCCCATTCCCTCCTCTTCCCGGGTATCAAACGCCCTGAATGGCCGGTATTCACTCCACCTTGTCTATGATTTACATCTCAATGAACCACCAACCGAACCGAAACTGAAATGATCCTTCATCGGATTTGTTCTACCTGCTTGAATCCCCTCAGCTACTCCCAAATCCTGCTTCCCACGGAGTTGCACATAACAGGTCCAATCATCCCATCCATGACGTCCATTACCGGGCTGTAAAGAAACCAAATTTTGTCAACGCAATACTAGAACGGCACTGCCATACATAGTCTGATGTCATACCCACAACTATCCCCTTCCTATTATCGGATACACTGTTTCGCTTACTCGTTCCTTTACCTGCATGAGTGAACAAACTGCTTTCCTGGTCCCAGCCGCCCCCATGGCGAGTTTTCTTTAATCCGCTGAACCCTATGTTTGAATCTAGCCATCTCGTTAGACTCTGGATTTGTGCTCCCCACGAAGTCAATCATTTTCCTGACAGTTCACCCTCAGTCATCTTGGGTCAGACGTGTGGAGACAAGCTGCGAAGCCTACCGACATATCAACCACATGCGTTGACCTCGACATCGGGAAATGCTGCAAGAACTCTAAAACCACTGAGAATGTGAAGCTGCCAATCTCCAGCTCCACTCCGTCGAAAGTGATCCCTTCGACTGTGGACCAATTCGTTGCCCAGGACCCCGACAGCCAAAGCCACAAGCCTGACCACAACGAACCGGATAGTCCCTCGTACACCCAGTTGGCGACACTGATCGCGGGCAACTCGGGGGTTCACACAAACGCGAAAGAAAGGTGACTGCAGCCAAGCAAGCCGCATATGATTCGCCAAATCAGAAAGCTACTGACTGGCTTCAAGGTGCAGTTCTCTGCGAAAACGAGCCTCATGGGAGCGCCACCAAAAGAACTACCTCTCCGTGCTGCAACCCAGCGTTCAGGGCCCCACAGAGACACCTTTCCGATCAAACCGCGCACCAATGCCCAAGAAACCAAACAGACGCAAGTTTGCCGCAGGTCCCTAAACAACAGCAAACCTGGTCGTTCAAAAGGCAGTATTGAAAGAGCTACAGGTAGCAGCTGCCGATATTTTCGCCCACGGGGGAGAAACTCCGTCCCCCAAAGATAACAGGCCTGCGCAAATCGGGCTTCCACGGGGCGAAACAAACCCTGCACATGAAAAGCAGCCCTTGAAACCACCAATACAGGAAACAAACCGGTATGCCGCAGAGGCCCCTTCGAAGCCTTGGACTCAAACCCGACGTACAACTATTAAGTCTGCTATCCTCTCTGGTTACACACCTCTCGGCTCCTCACCTTCGAAGGCAGCAGAGACAGTAATGAAAAGCTTGTCCACTAACTGCCTCAGCCTTTTCAACAAACTTTGCGCCAACCAAGTTGTCTACTCAGGGCGCACGAAGGACGTAACCCTCATTGAGCGTGTCCAACAAGCTGCTACGAAAATGGTTGCCGGCCTTAACTCCGTGGACTACGAAATACGTCTCACGCCGCTTGATCTCTCCCCCACCGAGTATCGCCGCATCCGAGGAGACCTAATTCTTACTTATGCATTGTTTGAGCAAGGTTTCGCCAACAGGTTTATCCCCGTTGAGCCAGCAAACACATGGCGGGGGCACGGTAAGAAGATATTCAAGCTCAGAGCAAACAGTTTCATTGGGCGAAATTTTTTCTCATTTTGGGTAGTTGGTGCGTGGAATAAACTTCCTCCGACGGTTGTTCACGCTCCTTCTAGAACATAGTTCAAAGCACTACTAGACACTTTCTTATGCGAGTCCTCGTGCTGTCAAACATACTACCGCGCCGAGAACTTAAAAGAGAAGAGCTACGCCCTTTTTACGCTTGCGCCTTTCAGGTGTACGACAGCCGCCGAACAACGAGAACAAAACCGACCCGGGAAACTTGGGAAAAAGCCTCGATCCTGTGTATCAATCCGTGAATCCGCGAATCCTGTACGTTAACACTAAATCACTCCTCAGGGAATTTTACACCCGACTCTGTTCAAACAGCGACGCCAGTTTCGTTGTACAGTCTCACTGTACACCATGATTCTATTATCCAAGCTAGTTTATACCCATCTTGGGAATTTTTCCAATTCATGATCCCCACTTACGCTTTTGGTGTCCCTAGACATAAACTCAACTGTCCAAGGCCATAAAGCCCTGGCAATGTTTTTCAGTTTTAGTTTAAATTGGCCGGCCGGATCAATGCAACACTAGTGTTTCACCAGATCCGTTGTCCTAATTCATCATTTTTCACAATTGGCAGTTCTCCTATGACATACCAGGTGGGATGCCCTAGTTTTCCTTCCCTCGTTGTGTTGTTGCCCGCCTTCTTCAGGCTGTAACTGTCTGATCTTGCTTCAGCTACTTACGTTCCCCAAAAGATGGGCAAAACCCTAATAGGTGTGTTCCTCTGCCCTCGGTTACCTTTGCATTTTGATTGTGCTAGTTTAGGCATGACCGCATCTGCATCGAACAATGCCCACCATCTGTTTCCGCGCGATCCTGACTACCCAAGAATCCCATCGGTCGTGCCTCTCATATGACTGTGCCATCATGATCATGCCCGACGTTATGCCACCCACCAGTTTGGAATGTAAATAATCAATATTAAAAAAGCGCACCATAGGGTTGAATCGCTTGCTTATATTGGTTACGGATCCCAAGGTTGCGTAAAAAAGTCTCTATCGTGTATTTTGACTAACCCCGGAACTAATGGCGAGTCATGCGACTATCGGTTTACTGCAAATTGTGGGTGGTTAGTGCTCCGTTGACCTTTGGCGTAGAGCTCCTATTTTTCAGGAGGCTTTTCATCACTTTAAGTGGGGTTCGACTGACCGCAATGATGATTCAGCAGCAATGTGTACATTCACAAACATGAGTCAGATTATGACTGCTGAAACTATCAGTGACCGCCGGCAGATGCGGATGAAGAGGGTTTCTGTCGAATGCGAAAATTGCAGCGCAATTCCACGCTTGCATGGCCTGGAGGCAATTAAGTGCACGGGCTTGCAGGATGCTCTGGTAGGCCGACTACCGACTCTCCCACCCGTTTGTCTGCGCCAGCTGCCTCTACCTAAGGGGTGCGATGCACCCCGAAGTTGACAAAACACCGGTCGATAATAAGACCACGCAAGTTCAAAGTTAGAAACACCGATGCAAATGTCCCCTTCCAATAGTGGCACGTGAGGACAAATCGCTTTTTTTCAATGGCCTTTGAGGACGTAAACGCAAAGAACGTGACGCCCTTGACGAAAGTCGGCAACGATCTTTTCTCTCCGAAAGACTACCCATCGCATTTTGTTCTGGCGAGGTTGGCCGTCAAGAAGGCAATCCAGCTTACTGGTGCAGTAGCCAGGACCAACACGCCGTGATTAGCGCTCGAGAAAACCCATGAGAATCAGGAACATTTTGCAAAGTTCACGAACTAATCAGTCGACGGTAGCTTCAACGCCAGAGACTGCTACGAAAGTCCCGTAACCGCTGAGCACTCAGCCAGGGTCAAGCTAGCCTCGAGTTTATCACCTCGGTAAGCGGTCACCGAGAAGGCAAGCCCTGGAATTTATGATGGAAATGCGCAGCTAACAGCCTCAAGCTCCACTCAAAAGCTATCAGCCTGATTGTGGATGCAGTCGTCATTCGTGACCCCGAGGATCAAGTTCACAAATCCGATTACGCAGTACCGAGAATGCTGTTTAGAACCAGTTACCACGCTGACCGCGGACGAAATTGGAGTCAGAATGAGCCAAAAACAGAAGCGAAAGCGGTCAAATAGACCTCAGACAGACAGAGTCTCACAGGGACACCTTGGCGGCCAAACCACGCCCGGGAACCCAAGGAACCAAATGAAAGCATATCCACTGCCAATCTTTGAACAACGTCGAACCCGGGAGTACAAAATACGTAATTCCACGTGCTGCAAGTGGCTTACCTTAAATTCCTACACACGGGCGTTGAATCTTTACCCACCGAAAGCGAAGAAGTGGTGCAAATCGGAATCGGAGGGATCGGAAAACGCCCTATAGTCGAACAAGAGACATTGGAATCACGAACTCTGGAAACGGACAAGTGCACCACACATTCCCCCCTCCAGGCCCTGGAACCAGATTCCGCGCAGACTTATAAGGTCTGGTGACTCACAGGTGGTCAAACACCTTTTCGCTGCTTGCCTACAGCCGCAGTAAGAATTCCATTTTTCCACACATTTCCCCAACCTCTTCAACAGGCTTTTCTATATTCAGCGGCTGCCTCGCCTTAAACGAACGTCCATGTTTGTATCTACAGGAGTTTTAGGTGCTGAGATCTCGTTAGACGGTGACTCCATTGTCCGAAACGACCTGAAAAGCGCGAGGGCATGTGAAGTCGTTTTTTCTTAAGTGCGACCCCATCTACCCCACTAGTCCTACAGGAAAGCATTTACGCCCCTCTTCTAACGTACTGTAGACCAAACCTCTCTTAATCGTTTACACTTCCTCTGTCTCCCGGAAGACGACTTCTACCTACACACACTAAGACAGCTCTCCTACAGCTACTAATTTAAGTATCTTCCTCTGGTGGTTGTATTTAACTCTCATGAGACCCCCTTGACGCAGTTCCATTTTGTCATGTCCAGAGGACATTCGGTGCAGTCGCTGACTCGGGTAGCTCAGTAAAGCGACTGGGTTCAACATGATGATTGGGATCTATACGGAATCTGGTTATCAGAGGTAGAAGGCAATCCGTTCAGCACGTGAAAATCAAGGCCCCACAGAAGATGGTGAAAACTGTGTGCTGTGCGTCGACTGCGTCCGTTACTGTGCTGAGAAGCGTGAACCTCAGACTTGGATTCAAAACGTCTGCCATGCAAACTTTTGAGTGATGAATTATTTTCCATACCATGTTAAACTGGGACCTGTAGGAAACAGGCAGAGCTACTTTTCGGGGAATGTAATAATAATAATGTTTATTCGCAACTTGTAGGTGGCATGCCGTCAGGCATGATCATCAGGTTACAGTCCGAATAAAGGCATGACTGGCGGGGATTGTGGGTACAGGGGTCTTGGGATAAGGGACAGCTTCATAGGCGGGGGGCGTTATCCGATGTAGACGTGGTCATCACTAAACCGGCACGGGCAGGGAGGCACAGTTACTATGCTTTTTCTGGAGAGAACATCGAGCAAGATCAGGTCGGTAGGATTTGAAGGTGGCGGGCAAAAACTAAACGAGCGAGGGCAAAACAAGAGGCTT
>SJOL01005211.1:183764-222935 GCA_004794785.1 Opisthorchis felineus
GACGGCACGCACCAACACAGCCAAGATCCATCGGTATTGTTATGGTCAATTTGAGACAATTGTATCGAACATTAAAAAGTGAATGCTGCTCATCTAAAGTTTCACGGAGTTGTTCCACTGTGTTGTGAAAAATTTAAATCCTTCAGGTGTCTGGGGAGAATAAAGTTCGTGAACTGGTCGTGCTCGAGGGTTCCGAGTTCTCGGACCAAGCAACGTGATTTCCACATCATATTTATCAGCAAACTCATTCCGGAAATTATCTTTCCAACGGTTGTGCCATGAATCGAATGTGTGACCAGATGCTGCTGCTGCTGCCGGTAACAGTTGCTGCGATAGAATCGGCAGGATACAATGAACTGTCATTTTGAGATAGAATTGATGTCTTAGGAGTGATAACTTAAGTAAGAGACTGAATTAGTCGCGATTGCGATTGCTGGAACTGCGCTTGTTGCTGTTGAAGGATTGCTTTCAAATCCTCAGCTGAAATTAACATGTTTGTGTTCGCGTTGGGTTCCCGTCGCCAGTTGTTATGGTCTCTACTGATATATCAGTCAACTTTGTCAGTTACACCGGAATCAAGAAGAGAAACGACCTCGAGGAAGTTGTACTGGAAACAACTGAACCGTTCCGTGATATGGATTCAAATGAATAAGAATGTAAAAGAGCTAACAGTCCGATGGGATATTAATGAAAGGCTGAAATGGAGAAAGCAAGCTTTCAGTCTACAAGGTGAATGGCTAGCGAAATGGATTTGTTCGTTTGGAGTCGGTCCTCCTAACAGGTATGTTTTTCATGCTCTAGGCCTTGCACTGTGTTTTGCGTTTGAAACTTCTCAGAGAACAGGGCATGGCGAGGCAATCGATCGCCTACTTAAAAAGCACATGACCGAGCCAACGCACCAACTGGACAAGCAGCTGATTTGTTGCCAAAAGCCATTCTTTGCATCTCAGTACTGCTAATCCGATGTTCCTACGGTGCGTGTGCAGTGATTCGAAGGCACCGACGATCAGACGAGTAATTTTTTGTCTTCAGCGCACAATGGTGCGGCTTCACAATAAATCAACTTTGGACGCACTGCTGTGCTCACCGACGGGTTCTTGTCATATTTACTTGATAAGTGCCTTGACCGGCCTTGCAAGCTGCAAAGCGCATATAAACATTATTTAGCAACATCATCCGGATTGTCTTGTGTATTTTGTATCCGAGTGGTTTATGAACCAAGTAGGGCGATGTCGTCTGCATACTCCAAGTCTTTAAAGCACCACAAGGAAGAAGTTTCACGCCGGAATAGGGCATGGTGAAAGTTTATTGAAGTGGAAAAGACCAGGGTTAGCTTTGACGGACACCACTTTTGGTGGTGGATTCAGGAGTGCGCGTGAGCGCTGTGGAAGCGGTTCAGGTAGTCTGACGAACGAACATCGCCGAAGGACAGAGCCATTGGCTAGGTCGGTCGCTTATTTTATATGATGATGATAATAATAATAATAATAATAACAATAATAATAATAATCGTTCAGCTGTAACACCCTTTCGGTGCCTAGCTACCATTCCACCCGAAGGAAGCATGAGGGCTGGGATACTGCCAGGTTGCCCAAGCCTAGCCAAGGGAAGTCGAGATGCAGAGGTCGGGTTCGAACCTTGAACCTTCCGGTCAGTAAATTCGCGCCTTAACCGCTGAGCCATCTCGCCCTACATTTTATATATGAAAGAACAACAGTTATTGGTGGTGCTCGGCATATCGTCGCGAGGTAAAGACGATCAATTCTTACACGACCCGGACAGAACCATGCTTGATTTTCACAGCTGTGCTTCTCGCGGGTACCTGCGTAAAATAATACCTGTTAGCAACACTTAGGCGATGGTGACTAGAGTAATATCCCAGTGATCCATACTTTCAGATTTAACATATGTTTTGGAAGTAGAAACCGTAGTAGACATTCGCCACTCATTTAGTACTCCTTTCGCCTTCCAGTTGCTCTGCATGAGTTTCGTCAAACTGTGGATGAATCCTTCTCCATCTTTCGACAGGATAGATGGAAGTCTATTTTGTGAATGTCTCTGGCAAGAGCATGAGTCTGCTCCAATAGTGTCTCGGATTGCTGCAACCCAAGAGTGACGATCAACAGCCAGCCACGGATTCCATGGATGACGCGAAGACCGAAGAAACCATCATCACGCTTAGTGATTTATCTAAAGGCTTTCGTCTGACCTCACAGACGGCAGTGCGATCTTGCGCAAGCCTTTTGTAGTAGTAAAAATGTGGCCAATTCGCTAAGGGTTTTATATAATAATTGTCTGAACCACTAAAGGCGTCAGAGTTCAACAGCTTCCAGGAGACGCGCAACCTCGTAACAGCGTCGCCTGACGGAGTCACTGGATAGTTTGTCTATCGTTGCCCTTTGGTGATACATTACACGCACCAGTGTTCAAATACCTCAACTCTGCGGGCAGTAGTCGACTCGAACGCGCTAGGTTTCGCAGTTCTCCATACTCAGCGCTTTTTGTTGAAGCTGATATTTGATTTTTAGGATATGTTCAGCTGCATGCGTCTTTGTCGAGGGATGTCCATGAGGATAGTGATAGTGACCCAAATGGGCACCAGAGTATCCCTTCAGTGCCTGTTGAAGTGACCAGTCGGCGGCGAAGTTAAGGTGTACCGGCGGAAGTAGACAGCCTTACATGCCACACCCGATGTTGGACTTTGTGGTCTGCTCGCCGTATACCCTCACCCGAGCTCTCTTCAGTTGATTGCACTGCATTGTACGATTGGTGGGGATGGAATGTGGGAGAAGGCCGGTGAACGAAGAGCTGAGTTTGTTTGTCAAGGGCAGAGTTTACACTGGGGCAGTGCGATCCACACTGTTTTATGGATCATAGACGTCGCCTCTACGCGCAAGGGACATACGAAAGATGTCAGTGTTTGACCTTCGGTGTCTCCGAAGTATTGGTCAGGTCTGGTCGAAACATCGGATTAGCAATACTGAGGTGGTCTCAGGAAGAAGGAACTCTCCCGCGATAGATGAATTACTCACGCTTCATAGGTTACACTGGTTAGGACATGTACTCCATATACCAGAAGGCCGTCTCCCTCACGGAGCTCTATTTTTTCCAGCCCTGCGCTGAGTGGAACCAGCCGAGAGGTGGACAGTGTATGATCTGACAATGAAGTATGAAAACACTAACCAGTAAACTCAGTCGGGTCGACAACTGCCCTCTCCCTGGATGGGGACCCCGGGAATCAACCAACCAATGGTAATAGCACTGGCAGATATGGCCCGATCGCACAGTCAGTTGTGTTGGTGCACCAAAGCTATCACCTTCAATGCGTAGCTTTCCGATTCCTGAACTAACAGAACATGCTATCGCCTCCAATGCTTGGCCGTATGTCCCACGCTGTCCCGTTTTCCGGTGATCGAAACTGTAGTAGCTGGAACCAATGTACCGAAGGCGCACGGTTTATAGGTGATAAATTGATTTTTGATTGAGTTACTCTCATTAATGAGTAATAGGCCTTAATGAGGTGTATTGGCTTCGCGGGACACCGTCACTTAAGATCATTCCTCACAATGATTGACGAGTAATCGGATCAGACGCATCTCGGAAGTCAATAAAGGATTCTGCAGTAGGTTTCATGAACTAATTTTATAATGTCCGTCATAAAGGGGATATTTGGTTCATACGGCCTCTTCTAGGACAGAACTATCCTTGGTTTGGCCCTTCTCGTTTATCATTTGTTGAAGAAAGACATTGCACCAGAAGAGCTCTAGATGGTTCAGTGGTTAACACACGAGCTTACTGATCGGAAGATGTGTGCAGCTCGACTTCTCCTGTCATGGCAGTTTCTCTGCCCTCGTGCTTCCTTCGGGTGGCATGGCGGCTAGGTACCGAAAGGATGTTACAGCTGGATGACTAAATCATAATTTGTATTATTATTGTGCCAGGAGGGATGCGATAATTTTGGCAGCAACATCAATAGGACTGATTGCGTAGTAATATTGAGGCACTTCCGTAGCTGTCTAGCTGCCATGACACCCGAAGGAAGCACTAGGCCGCACGAGATAATGCGGGGTTGCCCAAGCGTAAACAGTAACACTCGAGAAGCTAAGATTGGGTTTGAAACACGGACCTTCCGGTCAGTAAATTTGCGCTTTAACCGCTGAGCCATCTCGCCCTACATTTTATATCTAGAAGAACAATGGTTATTCGTAATGCACTACTCATCACGAACGAGAGATTCAGCTGGGTTCCAGGTGAGTCTCTCGCAAAAACCAAATTTGTTTGCAAATGAGTGTATTTCGCTAACAACGGTTATTATTTATTTTTATTATTTGGTGGCAGCTTTGTACTCGACGTTCAGCGTACGGATAATAGGGAGCGAATTCAGTTGTGTGCTGAACATCGTCTGTTCCTGACCAAAACGAACTTGCGGCACACACGCTTACATGTAGTTTCTTGGAGTCCGCCAACCGCAAGCCATTTATGGACTCAGTCGGATCGTGTGGCTTTCAGTTACTGATGGAGAGCTTCACTTAAATTTGCCGTTCCTTTTATTGTACACAACTTGACTCCGATCATGAAATTGTGCGGGCTGGGTTATCTCTTCACTTTCCGTCAGTATTACGCACGCCGAAGCAGAGCAACTCCATTCATCAACTACGATGAGTTTCAGTAGCCCAACAGTATCGAGCTGGTCTGGCTGGAAAGTTGCTGGAAACGCAGTCATCCTAATGGCGAAGATTGGTTGGAAGTTGAACGGGAGCAAGTGAAAAAAGTTATGCTCCCAGCCACCCAACTCGACTAAATGAACAGTGGGTATCGTTGAGATCAACAAATCTAGTTGCTGCCAGAAAAGCTGTACTAGTGACTATGATGGCGCACGGAACTCCCTCAGACGCCGGATAATCAAGCGCCTAAAGAATGACAGAGAACGCTAGTGGATTGCAAAGATCCAGGAGATGGAGAGGGCTTTCGCTGCAGGTGACACCCGCAGCATATTCGATGAACCGGCCACAGGAAGACAGATGTCAGCGAAACAATGCGCGGAAGAGATGGGGCGACAGTTTATTTGGCCCCTTTAACACAACCTTGAAAAAGGGCACAAGAACGTCATGCGAAATTCATCTTGGCATCAGCCTGGTGGCCGTCGCATCGAATATGCTCTCTGGCATTATTTTGCACTGGTTGGTCGATTATCGGGAGAGACAAACTCGTGAGGATCAAGCTGGGTGGTATCAAGGAAGCCTGGGAAGTTCTTGAACAGCGCCGCTCCTTCAGACTTCTCACGTTGGTTGTTTTTCTGGATCAGTAAGCTGCTTTTAACTATGTCAGTTGCCAGAAATTCGGCGCTGTCTGGCAGTCAAAGGCGTCCCTTTCAAATTTACATCCCTTATGAGGTTCCTGATAAGTGAGCTCTTGTGTGCTCGTACGAGTATACAGCAAGCTGTTGCCCGAGTCCGCCACATTCAGTCGTGTATGACAAGGATATCCCCCCTCACCATTCCCCTGTAACTTGGTTATTGATGTATTGCTTGAAATATCTCTGACTGCCTTTGAAACCCAAGGGGTCGAAACGCCCCCGGAACGTTCGCTCACGGACATTGAGTATGTGGGTAATATTGCTCTCTTTGGTTTGAATCCTCCAAAAATGCAAACCATTTCAAACAACCCTAATAATCCTGCCGCACGGTCTGGCATGCGCTTCACACCTGCAAGTTGTAAGGTTGTGCTACAAGACTGGGTGGGATCAAACCCAAACCTCATGCTTGCAGGTGAGCCAATGGACGTGGTAGATAAATTTGTTTACCTGGGCAGCTGTGTAAGTTCCGGAGATGAGATTATTTCCCGAGTCGGAAAGGCCAGGGCAGTTTTTGCCAACCTCCGACGCCAATGGTACCGACGTTGCGTGAAGTTGCCTGTCAAGGGCAGAGTTTACACTACGGTAGTGCGATCCATAGTGCTTTATGGATTATATTCTTGGCCTGTACGCACGAAGGACTTACGAAAGTTGTCAGTGTTTGACCATCGGTGTCTCTGAAGCATTGGTCGGGTCCGATGGGAATATCGGTTCAGTAATGCTGAGTTACGCCAGATGGCCCTAGGAAGAAGGAACTCACGCTTCAGAGCTTGCACTGATTGGGACATGCATTCCATATGCCAGAAGACCGTCTGCCTCACAGCTATTTTCGCCCAGCGCTGTGCTGAGTGTAAGTGACCGATAGCTGGACAGTGTATGACCTGGTAACGAAGTATGAAAGCGCTAATCAGTAAACTCAGTCGGGTTTGCAAGTGCTGCCTCTGTGGATGGGGACACCGAAACCCAACTCATCAGTAGTTAAGGACATGGCTCAATCCCGCTGTCAATGGCGCCCATGCAATGAAGCTATCGCCTTCACTGCGTAGCTGCCCAGTTCCCGGACTAACTGATGATGCCGTCGCCTCCAATGCTTTGTTTTGTCTCCCCCGCTGTCCCATTTTTCGGTGACCGAAACTGTAATAGCTTGAACCACCGTACTGTTAGTACATGGTCTACAGCTGCTAAACTGACAACTGATTGACTGACCTTATTATGGCGGACTGAGTTATCAGGAACCGTTGTGGTTGCCGGGGCCGAGATTGCACGAATAAACAGAATTAGCGCTCCTGAGGCTCATTTGGGTGGTAGGCCTGGACTGGGATTGAGATTCATGGACATCGGTGAACACCTGTTGCAGTTATGTACTGGCGGGGCTCGAGCTAGCTCAGTGGTTGAGGCGCCAGCTTACGGACCGGAAGGTCCGTGGTTCGAACCCAACCTCAGCATCTCGACTGCTCCTGTCTAGGCTTGGGCAACCTGGCAGTATCCCAGCCCTCTTGCCTCCTTCTGTTGGCATGGCAGCTAAACACTGAAAGGGTGCTACAGCTGAACGATTTTTTGTGTGCTGGCCGCAGACAATCTCTATGCAGTTCTAACTTGCGAAACAGCCGGATCCGCTGGACCACATGTTGCAGCCAACCTTCAGTACAGATAGACAGCAAAACCACTAGCTACATGTGGCGTGGGTCAATTACCGATTTGTCCCTCGTGGTGGAGCATATGTGCAAACATACCTAGCCTGTCAATTGAGAAGCTTTCGGACTCTGATGTGAAGCAAATCTTTCTAAATCGCCTACTGAAGTTTCTTCCGGACGACACGCCTTCTGACGTCGACTTTTACTGGAAAATTACTGTCCGTAACACTGCAAGATACTGAAACTCCCATTGTGCAACGGCGTAACTAACTGATTTTCGAGCGAAATCCGAAACTTGTTCGAAACTCGGACATATTCCTCCTAGTTGAGAGTACAATACCACTAGACGAACTGTCAAACATCGGGTGAAATTTACATCCGCGCTGATCGAGAAGCTCGGTGGACCCAGAAAGTCGAAGAGATGGAGCAGGCGATAAACTTTTGGAGTGTGTGTAAACCTGTTCCAACTGATATGCCTAACAGGCTTGCAGAGGCTTCTTATCAACCCAGTCCCTACCGGACCGGAATCCCGCTTGCTCTCGAGTCAATGCTTCACACGCCACTATAAGGCAATGAAGGGCAAGTGATGCCAAGAGTCAAGGTGAACCCCATGTAATTACCGCACTCACTGCGGGCCCTTAAAATGGGCACTATCACCGATCATCCCCAGTTGTCTGTGGCAGTCTTGTTTTCCCACATGGAGGAAGGCGCTCATCGAGAATTCGCATGGGAGATCATCCGAACCGGGAGCTTGGTGGCGCTTCAGGGAACACGTGCAGTCATAAACCTCCAAGGCCGTAAGGGGTTCCAGGTTCACAGTCCAGGCTTCTACTGCAGTTCGGGGATCCAACGGTTTGACAGCAAAATCGTTGTTCAAAGTGCTCGGTCCAGTGGTCGAGTCGTCCTTTATTGAATATGGTCACGCCACTGTGATCCCTGTGTTTTCGCTCACAGGCGGTTTCCACGGTTAGGTCACACGGATCAATCGAAATAATCGTCGATCTAAATCGTGTTTGTCTTCCAAGACCGTGACCCCTTCTGCGCTTGTAAGAAATGGCGGCTGATCGATGTCAGTGGCGTTCGTGCTGTCAGTTTTTTTTCCAGATTGTGTGATTGAGCGCTTGGAGGTGTAGGCACCTCAGAATGTTTGACAGGTCAGCACTAGGTGCCTTCCCTCAGCCACTGTTTTTCTCTACAGTGAAGCATCAGTGTCAACACTGATGTTACTGTCTCTGATGATGATGTTCGGGCCCGGCGGGCCGCCAGTATTACCTGGGTCTTGACAACGATAGTTTGTAAGGTCAGGGGTGTGACGTGTGTGTTCCCACGATTTTGAGCTGGTTTAAGAGTTATATAATTTTGGGAACGGTGATTGACGACACAAGTGACACACCCAAACACAGCGAGCTTCTGTCCTGATCGAGCAAGATTGTGTGATTGGTACTTGGCACTCCTCACGCGGTAAAATCAACGAAGTGATTAAGTCACTTCCTGCATAGCTCAGCTGTACCGGTCTTCAAGTGATCGATTGTGTTAAAGTAAGCGAAAATCACTGGCAGAATAGTTCCATTGCAGAGTGAATCAATAATGTTTAGAATATGTTCCGAAAATGCGGCTGTCGTTTCACGTTTCTAATACACTTGCTTAACAACCTGTGAACCGCTTCAGGCCCCCCTGTGACCGTTCTCCTAACAACCCACCTCTACAATAAGCAATCACGAAAGACAAGGGTGAAACCGATAAAGGACTATTCGGAGTTTTAGTCAGTCATCATCATGGATGTGAACACCAGATAAGAACACACGTACTTCACTGCCACACAACTATGTCAATTTATTTCAGTAAACCTCATAATCGAAAGAAAAAAGAGTTGGGGGAGGGAAGGGGACGTAGGGCTAGCCTACCACAAACATCCTAGGTGCTTACACCTCCAGCACTCATTCAGACAATCTTGATAGAAACTGACAGCATCAATGCCACTGATATCGGTCAGGCGCGATGCCGTTCACTGTCACCTGAGTTGGTGTCACTCATGAGGTTTATGTCCTGAATGTGCCAAAACCGGGATGCTTTAGTGGCTGTTTATGCATATTTATATTCTGTATGACTGTATGGTGAAAGCAGCCGTAACTTAAGGGCGGACGTAAAGCGGTAAAAACTGCTCTGGTTGCACTTTGATTTCTTCGTATCCAAGCGGGACAGCTGATCCATTTCTACGGATTTGGATGGCTGATTATTTGACTCATGGGGTTGCAGCATTTTCCCCCGTTTTGTGTCTACCTGTCTACCACCACTTGCAAAATACTGTTGAGGCCATGTGATTTTTTTAATATTTTCTCCGCTCCCACTTAACCAGGTTGTAACGCGGTCCAATGACAGCAGTAGTTCATTGATTTCACAATCATTTTCGGTTTTATGACGGCAGATTGGGTGACACTTTATCCTTGGTCGTACTCAACATGCGCGATGCCCTTGGACCCAACTAGTGATTCTTCAGGGTCACTAATGCTGAGTTTTCGACGCCGGGTGGCACACTTGCAAAACTCAGCTGATGTTTGGTACGTGAATCACCGTTGGTGATTTCGCTTGGACGCCAGAAAATGTTGAAGATGCATGGCAAGAAAATGAACTTGGTCGGAAATTTTAATGAACAATTTATTGGTCAATCCTTCTGAGTAGGACCCCAACATAAACAGGCTCTCGCTGTCTGGTGACGTAACGCGGAATTTGCTAAGGCCTGAGGCATTGTGTACCTCTTACATAGAGCATGCTTTTTGTTTATATTTAAACGTCAGATTTGTGGAGCAAATGATTCGAGGTTTTCCGCGAGTGAAGCACACTGAATTAAGGCAGACCTTTTGGTTGACTAGAGTACACGTACAGCATACAGTGAAGTTAGCAGAGGGTCGCGCCTTTTAGGATTGTTTTTTTTGGAAGGAGATATTCACTGATGATAAAATATGATCTGGATGACTCAAACCGCTTAGTTTGCAGTTGGTGAGATGTGAGAATCGAATTCACAACAGACGAAGTCACTTTGGAGCTTTGCGGTTTAGGATGTCATTCCTGGTTAGTCGTGGCTTTTCTGATTTGACCCGATGGAAAAGTTGCTGTAGATTCCTACATCGGAACCCTTAGCGTCACCTCTGTCCAATGTTGTGTCAAGAATAGGTTTTAGGTCTAATGTATTAGCGTAGGACCTCATCAGTCTATACTGTCTTGTTGATGACATGATTGTTTTCCTTCCCTACTCATGATTATTAGTGGCATTAACAGGATGAGGATAATAACTCATTCGAAAGCGCTGGGAAAATAGGCGTAAGACCCCTATGAAGATGGCCCGTACGAAGACAGTCATCGTGGATGTAGGGGGCAACTTGAGAGTGAAGCATTTCGCCTACTCTGAGGTGCATTCACTTACTCACTTTGTTCGGTGTTAGTTTTGTGAGTATCAAATCGAAATACCCATAAATTCATTGGACAATTGCAATCAATGACACGCGTTGAAGACAGTTGGCTGCCTTACTAGCGTTTCGCGTAGTATAACTAAACTAGACTTTGTAATGCCCGCGGCAAATTTCTGACGACAGTGTATCGTACTGAATGTTTTTTTATACAAGAAAGGAATCGAATTGGTCAGTTCTTGTGTGGAGTTAACCTGCAGGTTTCCATTTCCACATCGAGCAGATGCTAACTAACAGTTGCTGGACTCACTCTGCGAGTCTCCAAACCTAAAACAGCCGTATCAGTGTGCTATGAGACTATCTATATGGTTCGCCGGATCGTTGTCGTTTCACATTCCCATTTTGAAAATAGTTGGCCTCGGGTTGTCTGTTGTTTGTTAGTCAAACCAGAGCTGCGACGGAGTTCGGTTTATCGTTGTGCAGTTCTATGTAGTGCGGCATGTGTCCTCGGATTGACCCTTCGTTCATGTCATTCGGGTGTTCTCGGCCACATCACGGCTTGCCGACATGCGCAGTCATGAGCAAATATCATGTCCGTAGTTCTACTTTCTATTGACATTAGGAGTGGTACGGATAATCGATCATGTTCCAGAGTCTATGGATATCCACAAAAAACACTCACAAAGCGGAAGTCGAAATGCCTTGCCTTGTTTCCCTAAATCTTTCTTGCCATACTGGCATTCACCCAGTTAAACTCTAATCAGGTTTGGGGCAGTTGGCTACTCCACCGGTTACGCCCGCCTTTCGGCACAGACACGGCACGTGAACGTTATCGTCCCAGAACTAGGCAGCTGCGTCATTTCACGTATGCCTGCCGAATCGTTCTACCGGATGACCGGAAGGACGTTGACTAACGCGCAAATTTGTTTGCATGTGCGTGTCCTGTTCGTCATGCTTCTCGATGCCACTACCACCGCTGCGCTTTGCCCTCACGTTTGGTTGGCTCTTGACCCTGAGCGAGACCCGGACAGGCCAAGCAAAGTTGTTTGTTTGTTTGTTTGTTGCACAACCATTGCTGAATACTAACTTGTTGCAGTCACGGCATGTGGAATTGTTAACAGACGGGTGAGAGGAGGTTTCCGGACTTTCTTGCGATGGCAGTGTAACGATCGATGACACACACACACACACGCGACCGCACCTTAGTCGACTGCGTCTTTTCACTTTCAGTCTGGGTCAATAAACTAAAACTGGGTTAGCTGGCCAACAGGCGTGTCGTCAATTCGGTGTGTGCGTGTGACTGATACAAAAGTTTCTTCTGGATTTGCGGGAGAGATTTTTGGGGGCAATATTTCCCGCCCATTAGGTTTACTGTAGGGAGAAACACACTGAAACGATTAAGTGACGAGTTCGGTTTACAGCCAGTTGACCCCGAATTCGACAACCTAGATATCGCCGTTTGATTCAGTGTATGCCGAAGAAGAATACCATAGACCCAACACCAGTCATTTTTCCTTACAAGATGCCCCCTCTAGATCGGATTGGCATATCAAGCAACTTTTATTGAAGGGGCTCTTGGAGGGATCTCTCAGGTTCTATGGGAGATGAGTGGTGAATATAACTATGCGTTAAATTTGGGAAGCGGAAAAAACCGCACGGAAGCGGATGTACAAAATAGTAATAATTTGCAATATCCGAGCTCGAGATGGCTGAGTGATTAAATTTACTGAGTACTTAGTACTTACTTAGTACGAACCCGACCTCTGCATCTTGACTGCTCCTGTCTAGGCTTGGGCAACATGGCAGTATCTCATCCTCGTGCTTCCTTCTGTAGGCATGGCAGCTACTCGCCGGGTGTTACAACTGAGCGATTATCATCAATATTAGACAGCAATATGGATTGCTTCCGTTCGATACCTGAGGAAATTGTGATGCCATTTTGTTTCCCCTATCAATCTCAATAAAATCCGCCGTTTTCTGTTAGAATCGTGAATCCTCTATTCGTGCATTACCGCTGATTCGTTAACGAGCACCTCCACTTCCCAATGGAGCCATATAACGGTCTACCAAACGGATATCCACTTGGTTGAACAGGTAATGGTTCCAATCCTCACTCTTTCGGTCAGTATTGAAGTGGGGACTTCGTATGGGCAGGAGGCTGTAAACTGGATTAACCAATCACTATTTGGAACACCAGGCATCATGTGCCTAGCACACGACGGCGATAGGTGACAACATGCTTACTAGTGGACCTGTTATTTGCCACGTCCAGTAGGGTTTCAAGGAGAATCGTATGAACCCCAACCGGGAAGGCGCGGAGATCCCCCGGTACTGAGTGACAATCTTGACTGTAATTCGTGTGACCCTGTCACAGCCTGTCCAGCGCAAGCCTTTGGAGTGGTGAACATAGCTTCTTTGTGTAGATGGTGGTGCGGCATGCGTGATATACGACAAACCTTGTTTGTTTCTCTAGTGATTCTAATTCATTTTGAAGCAACTGTTTACCCGCCAGTTCTTGAGGATTGTCGCAGCCGTCTGTCCAGAAGGCCGAAGAAATGTAAGTGGCGAAGAATTCTGGGAATACCAGAGGCTGTTCCACTTGGCTCATGCAACGTGTTCTCAGAAACTTGTTAGTAAAACCACCAAGAACCACAATTGCTATCCGACTAAAACGTGTGATTGGGCTGTTGAGCGGAATATCTCAAGCAACAATTCGGTTGACCACCGGCTATTCTGACTGTTGACCTATAACAGATACGTGGACTATGTATATCGGACCTCCTTCAGCCCTAGGAGTGTATGACGTTTGTTTCTTACCCAAATTTCACTGACCTCCTGTTCTCACCGACCTTCCGTCTCCCCTGTCCCCGGTAAATTCCTCAGCGAGTCTTTAAATGCCGGTGTGGGGAGATCTGGGAATTTTTAATGGATGTTTCGCCCTTTAAGTGAAGCCAATCTATGCTGAAACGGCGAGGGGCACAGTGCTTCTAGGCTTTTCAGCATAGATTACTTAGATCACTTACTGGACGAAATCTCCATGGGTCGATAGTAGAACCCATCTTCAAAAAGGGTACTCGCAGTAAAGGTGACCACAGAGGCGTCAGTCCAATCCCTACTGTAACAGGGCTTCTGACATTGCTGATTATTCGCCAACTTAAAATGGTGCGTGAGCATCAACCGGGATTTCGGCCAAATAGAGGCTTCATCGACCACATCCTCACACTCCGTTAGAGCAGCACTATATGTATGGGCGACCAAAAACCAAGGTGTTCCCTGATTTCGATGTTGCGTTCGGTTCTGTTGATCGGTGAGTCTTCCTAACGGCACTTGCTGAACAGGGAATGCCCCCAGAAGTTCGTGAACACAATCCGGTCTTTATATTCCAGTGTTTATGGGCGGTGTGGAAAGACCTCCGTAAGCCTGCCAACAAGACAGGTGTCCGACAAAGATATATCCACCATTTTTGTGTAACTTCGTAATCGGTGAACTGATCAGCCGAATGCTAGAGGCTCTTTGAAACTCCAGTGTTCAGGTTTTTACTGGTGATCATCTTGCCAGTCATACAAATTTCAAAGGCGAAGATGAGGCGCAGTCACAAGTGTATTAATTAACCATCAGACCGCCTTTAGACATGGCCTTTTCACCTGCAGTGCCAAGTTTTTGAGGAGGAGCTTCCGTGGTAGTGTTTTGGCTCTGACGAAACTGCATCTGATGAAGTCATGGTGACTCAAAGGTCGTGTGACTCGACAGAAGGCTACGAACAAATTCCTTGTCGTTGGTGTAGCTCGCCATCCTGGCTGTTCTTGACTGGAGGAGTTACAAGAAACGGCGCCTAACGGATGCCAGTTGCGTTCGTGCTATCATTTTGTGTGCAGGTTGTCTGATTCAATGTTTGGAGGTGTAGGCACTTCAGGATGATCGATAAGCAGGCGCTATGTCCTTTTCCACTGTCGTGGGGCATCAGCAGTAACACCGATATTGACCCTTACGTTTTACTAATGATGCGACCAACTAACGCCGGTTGTGCTGCTGTGTTTAAGGTGTTTTTGCATCTGATGGGTCAAGTTTTGCAACCGGAAAACGGCCCGTCTGGTTGGCATGGTCTCTTCAGTTCTGTTTCTGGTGTAGTATTGAGACATATCTGTCTGACATATTACTGAGTTAGTTTTTCAGTAATTCTGACTTCTTTTGTTTTCTTCCCCTGTGATTCATTTATACCAGCTGTACCATTAGCTGCTCTCCACGAATATTTCTGATCTCATGTCACGTATTTTATTCCTCAACTTTCTTGAAGTGTCTCCGGTAAACACGTACTTTTCTACCTCTTTCTGGCCGCGTCCCCAACTTCGATGGACTAGTGGCCGAATTTTCTCTCCGTTTGTTATTCTTTAACTCAGCTGTAATCCATCTGCTCTGTCTTCAAAATTGGTTACACATTGTTTCTGTTTCTGTTTTTTTTTCTTCAGCTCGATGGCTCCAGCTTTCAAAGACTACCCTAGTCTGAGCGTTGTTCGAATGACTCACTTTACGAGCGTGCTGGCAACCCCCTGATATTCAATCTCACGATTGCGCACCCCGGCCGTCATGACATCCAGCTCTTTTCCCCCGTTCTCAGGTACACTTCCCTTCAACACAGGCACCTCAGGTCATTCATCACTGGCCAATTCATGTTCGGACGCTTCCGTGATACATGGTTCTGGACTAGATATTCCGCATGATGTATTTTTATCCATGACTTCTCAGCATTCCGGGTCAGGAAGTGGCCCTCTTGAAGACGTGACTGTTGACGATCTGGACAGAGTAGCCACATCTAGCTTTGAGTTGATCAGTCGTTTGGTCGATGCGGAAGGCCTTGCCGAAGTCGATCTGGTTTCTGCAGATGCTTTGGATTTGGGAAGTTTTTTGTCGGCGGTGGACTATGATTCAGCCAAGCTAACAAAACCAACCACGACATCCGCCCGCGGATCTGAGAGTGTTGTTAGTCCAACAACCAGTATAGGTAAGCCTTGTTCGCTGCTGTCTTAAACCCTTACTGAGTGGACTGTAGTGCGTATTCCGTAGCTGAGATTGTGTGTTAGGGAAACGTGGGTGAGTCGTTTGTGTAGAACAGTTCTGTTTTGACCGTTGCCCTAGAAAGCAGCCGGTTTACAAGGGCGACACGCGGAGAAAAAGACAGTGCTTCCAAAAACGAGACCGTCTTTCCACCCAAATAGCAAGCACTGGTCAGTTTTTTTTATCATAGTTCCACTTCATTTGATGAGTTGCAAAACTTTGCTAAAGCACAAACTTTTTTTTGGATAAATTTGTCGTTTGTGATTCATGTCTAGCGGTGTGTATCGTCATTATCATTTCCAGTGGATGGCTTAGTGATTAGAGCGCGAATTTGTCGACTGGAAGATCCGCGGTTCGAACCCGACCAGCAGTAAACCGCAATTATTTACGGTCGTTATAGCTGCCACCGGTAATCTGGGAAGATAGGGGTGGATAGCTACGCATTCGAAGCAGTAGCTGATATAATTGACGCGTGAATCCAGAAGTGACAGCGAACTTTTAGTTGGGGAGATCGGGAAGGAAGGTATGCGTTGACGGCAAGGATTCATGGACGCCATTGAGCTCGTGACTGGGTCGTATCTGTTAATGTCTCTAACCATCGATGTGTCCCGTTTCCGGGTCCCCATTCAGGGCGATGGCAATGACCAGCGCAGCTGAGTTTTCTGGTAATGGCTTTCATACTTCGCTGCCAAGTCACTGCTTGACTTCCCCCGGACTCATTGCCACCCTTCCCTTGGTTGTGCGAAAAGTCCTCTTCAAGGAAGTTGATCTACTGGCATACGGAGCACTTGAACTGGCTCGTGAGCAAGCCAGTGCAACCGGTGGAGTGTGATCAGTTCGTCTATCATGGGCGAGTTATTTTTTCCGAAACCCATTGACATACTTCAGCGTTGCTGTTCCCACCAGACTCGGGCAATTTACCAAAGACACCGACAGTCAAACAATGGAGGTTTTTGAACGTCCTCATCTCACGGCGGCTAGATTTCTGACTTATCTAATAATATGGGGCGCACCACAGCATTGTAAACTCGACCCTTGACAAATAAGTTGATGTCAAGCCTGCGCCACATAATGCAGGTTTACAAAAGCTGCTCTGGTCTTCCCGATCCGCACAGAAATATTGTCTTTAGCTAGACCATCGGGACCGATGCACTTTCCCAGGTGGACGAATTTACCCACTATATGAATTGGCTTATCTGCAAGCATGAGGTTCGGGTTTGAGCCAACCCAGTCTTCCATCAGTTCTCTACACTTTTCAGGTGTGGAGCCCATACCAGACCAAGAGGCAGAATTATTTAGCTCATTTAATATGGTGTGCATTACGATAGCCTCAGATCGAAGAAGAGCTCTGTCTTCTTCGTACTTGATAATGTGAGCGAACACCGCGGGTGAATTCGGTCCCACATGCGAATGAGACTTTCACGATCGTATCGATGGCCGGGCTGAGGAGGAAGTGCGAAACAGGACAGCCTTCCCTGACATCACTTGATGTGGTGAACTCAGGCGAGAACTTGATGTAAACTTTCATGGGCCCAGGGGAATTGATATACAGCGCTTTAATGAGGGCCAAGAATTTTTGGAAGACTTTTTCGCTCCATGGTACTGCCACAGTGATCGACGATCAGCAGAGTCAACGGCCGCTTCCAAGTCCAGGAAGACCTACATTGGTGGTTACTGGAAGAGATGTTGCTTTCCCAGAACCTGTCTGAGGGTGAATATGTTATCTTTACGGAATTCAGCTTGGTTTTCACGGATGTCCCTCCCTGTGTTCAGTCAACCTTCGGAGGATGAAACCAGATAGCACCTTCGATGTCGCAGCTACCAGGCCAATGCCACGACTGTTTTCTCACTATGTTCGCGTACTCTTTTTGAATGTAGGGATGGCTCTTTATGTGCCCCACTCTTCGGGCACTTCACTCCAAATAGTGCCAATAGTTTTTGTCAGGCTTTCTACCTTCTTCGAAGGGGACTGGGTGCAGACCGTTGGGTTCCTGTGTTTCACGCGTTTTAGGATACTTCGTACCTTTTTTCCCTTTGACTGGCAGTTATCACTTACATTCCGTTCACCCGCGTGCAATGTTGCCACTTTGCAGGAGGCCAGTTGAACTGTTGTTCTAAGTGATCAAGATGGTTCAAGTGGTTAGAGCGCGAATTTACTGTCCAGAAGGTCCTTGGTTCGAACCCAACCTCTGCCTCTCGACTTCCCCTGTCTAGGCTTGAGTAACCTGGCAGTATCCCAGCCCTCGTGCTTCCTTCGGGTGGCATGGCAGCCAGGCACCGAAAGGGTGTTACAGCTAAGTGCTCGGTCCATTCTTTTTCAGGCGATATTTTTTTACGGGTGAATTAGTGAGCTGTCTTGTCGTTTCACTGACAGTTGCTTTCCTGTGACCAATCGATCGTATCAAATGGTATAGGGTGCAGTGGCAAAAGTCTTCTCCATATCCTGAGTTCTCTTTGTCCATGAAAGATGTTGGTGTTTCCCTAGATCTTTCACTACTTGGCGCCGTCCTACTTGTTTTCCACTGGTTCCGGATTTCCTTGCACTGATGATGTCTGCGCGATTGGTGTAGAAACGTCTGCAAGCAAACAGCCAAGTTCGGCGGACAGATCAACAGCCTCCTGAGCTACAATCGGTGGTTTCGGCCAGATGTAACGCAATGGCACTGGAGCCGAGTTCCATCCAACCACCACTCAAGGATACAGGATTGTATCCTCGTATTCTGTTCTATAAAAATACGATGCTCAGCATGAGCATACAAATGAATACACACAAAAGCTGATGGTAGAACTTAGCAGCTTGTCCTTCGGGTGGGAGCTGATAGTCGGGGCTGGAACTGAAGCTCAAGTCGTGTATGTCGTATCAACAAGATGTCTAAGCTTTGTGATAACTAGTTCAGCAACCGATTCGCCTTTGAATGGGATTCTTATGTAGACGCACTTTTTCCCAACTAAACATTGTTTAGTTCTTTGCTTTATGGGTTGCGCAGTACAAACCGCCCATCGTATCCGTTCTGCGTCCTAAGAACCTTGGTTCCTCTTGGAAACAGTTGAAGGAGCATTCCCCATTGCCCTCTCAGTCAGGTGTCTGATTAGGCTACACGTCTGTTGCAACAGAACAAAGCTTTCGAAATGAATATACCGGCCTGTCCAGATTGGTTTTCTGTAGAGTTTGCGCTCTATTGTCTCTTTGGTCTTCCTTCGAATATTTATATCGATGTAACCTAATCGTCCTTTTGGTCTTGAGTTAAAACTGCTCAACATGTTTATCGTACTCATAGTTTCGTCGACAAGCACGAAAATATCGTTCACTTAGCGGCAGTACAGTGTAAACTGTTCAATGGGGCCGCTTAGTTTTTCAGTCTTAAGTATGTGCACAGTACGCGGTAAAGTGCTCATAATAGAAGAAGGACGAATCCCACAACCGCCCGGTACCCGTTCCATCATGTTGGAAGATATAACTGTGTGCTTGCTAGTCTTTGAGGAGCTACACCGCGTGACAGGATTAATTGGTTACCCGGTCTTTCAAACACACAATGTCCATAGTTTCATCCTAGAACCACACCTGTGAACGCCAAATTCTAGCTTCTGGACTCTTCAAATAAGTTTACAACCAAAGAAACCGCGATTTCTTCAAACCCCCTTTTGGCTGCCTACTAGCCAGGATGCAGGTATGCAACTTTGTCTCGTTTAGAGACAACAATGTTTGAGCTCCGTTGCATTTCCGGTAGCTTAGTTCTCCTGCTTCCTGTATGATAGTTTGCGACAACACCAAACCCATTACGACCGTATTATTAGTCGTGGTCAAAGTACGCCAAATGCAATCAATCAAAATCCTTGATACGGTGAAGCAAAAATAAGTCGGTAGAGAATTGACCATCTCCAATTGTATCTGATACTGTATCCGGTCTAAATTCTTGCGCCTATTTGAGTTGTAACACGCGTACAGAATCTAGGTTACCCATTTCGCTGCGGAATATTTAGTGTCGTCATCCATCCATAGGCCTGTCACACTGCCTAGATGGAAGCTCGCACGGGCAGTCACGTGACTAGTTTGATATCTATGTCCAGACTGCTCCGGTGGTTGCGTAGCCGGAGTTGACCTTGCCCAGCAAAGTTGTCTGAGTGTATGCCGCACTGCCGCAGTAGACGAATGGAAAGCCCACCCGTCCCAGCAAACTTTAGCCTGCGGTAGATGGTTATGTATGGCTACAAGAGCGACTCCAAATCGTTGAAGAAACAGACGACACAAGCGGAATGACAACCAACCTCAAAATGATATTGAAATCCTATTTTCTTATCGGGAGCTTATCATGTCTGGTGCACGGAGCGATGAAGAAATGCCTCAAACTCTCTGTGGTTTCGACAGTTTGTTTATTTTCTGTTTACCCTAGCAATTACCAAACGTTGAGTTTGCATCATCCCAGGGTGTCACGTTGGCGGTAGGGAACACGGTAACTGCGGTACTCCTAATGTGGCAAGTTTTAGGTAGAGAAAATGACAAACAACTTCTAAAAACAGTTTTGGAATCCTCTTCAATTCTAGTCGGTTTTGGGTTTGAAATCTATGGTCGCCACATGACATCATCGCTTGGTATGTCACTACCGCCCAGTTTGTCGGAGTTATATGTGTTTTATTTTTCAAGACCCTGGGAACTGCGATGCCGGCATATCTTTGGTCAAACAAAAATCGATGTACAGACTACAATGACTTCGCTCCTTTTTTGTTCCTTGCGGTTCACTATTCGTGCTTAGTGTTGGGGTTGTCCTACTCTCCACCCTCTATTGTTCCTCAGTGGAATGCAGTTATCTAGGTCTCTTGTGACCTCACCCATCTCCAGTTTCTAAGCTGTTTACTGTTCCATTGTTCTCGGTATCGAGGACAGAGTTACGCCTACGCCCATTTTCCCTTGTTTGTTCCACCGCCACCCTACTCTTTTCATGTCTGCACACCCGATATCCAAATTTCATGACTCAAGTTTAGTTTAACCCGTTACAACACATACTTTCTTCGGTCTGATCCTATTGCAAAGCCCTACCTTCTCGGTGATTTGAACTCTCATCTTCCTTTTGATGCAGGTCATGCAGACCTTGAGTCGAGTTCCACTGCACAAGTGATTTTCAGCACAAATCTCTGACTGAATCGACGTCATTGTTGAGGTTCTAATGTACAGAAGAGGAAAATGCTAAATAGTACAGTCACGATGCCAGCTCCCGGTTTTCTTTCAAAACTGCTACAGTACGTGCCCCGCTCATCGGAAAACTCCTGTGCGTGGGATATCTCCAGACGTTGTTCGATCGTACTGGAGCAGCTCACAGGTCTTACTGATTCCCCATTTTGTTCCACTTTCTACAGTCCAGCTTCCACTAATCCCTGTGTATCCAAAGTTTGGCAGTCCATCTGTTCCAAACAGCCGCTGTACGAATTTGATGACAGCGTCTTCATGAGTGACCACCAATATGGGTTCTTGCTCAGTTGCTCCACAGATAACATATCTAGCGTATGGATCTTTCTCGACACTGCTAGTGTCTGTTGAAGTCTCGAAGATATTCGGTCCCTTTGCGATCCCGTCCGTTTGTGATCTGCACCTAAGTCTGGACTGGAAGCTTTCTGAACGGCCACTACGCACCGCTGCCTTGACGGCATTATATGTATGCAGGACATCAGCACAGAAGTTCCTCTGGAATCTCTACTAGCCTCCCATCGTTCAATCAATAAATTATTGTCGTTCGTTCCTTCCTATTTTCAAGAGCGTGTAGATGATGTTATTGTCCATCGTTCTTACAGATTCCAACGTATCTGTCACTCATTAGTTTCACGGTTTTCATGTTGAACATCATAGCACCGAACATCGAAGATTCTCGGATGAAAGTTATTCAATCCATTCAAGCTTCCTCCATATCACTCTTTTCCCTCAGCCTTTCAACTACACCCACTGCCGTTTTTCACTCTCCCTCGTCCATTATCCTTAGACTCACGGTCTCCAATATCCTCATCTAGTTCGCTGATTTCAGACTCAGCAATTCGTATCTCTAACAGCATTGTTTGATGTTCCGAGTTCACATATACCTCAGCACTGTTCACTTTTGCTACAAGTCTCAGATTCACTTCACAATGGAATCATCATCATCAACAACACATCAGTGCTCAGCACTGATGCTTCGCTACCGTACAATTTTAATTTACCTAAAAGCCTCACTGTGAGGAAAAGAATAAAAGTGGGTGGGGCAGGGACTTGGTGCTAGCCTACCACAATCATTTCTAGGTGTCTATACCTTAAGACACTCATTCAAATAGTCTGAATAGAAACTGACAACAAGAGTGTCATTGATATCGATTGGCAGTCATATGCTACAGCTTCTCCAACCATGTTCAGTGACTGCATGTCCGGAAGCATAACCGTACACTTTGTTGGTGCAAACGCATTTCAAAGGACTTTAGGCAGTCTGAGCACATCCGATGTCTCTCATCCGTTGCCGATGTGTCCCTTCGGTGCAAACTCGTCCGACCTGGCCAGTTTTTAGCGCTAACCTAGTAGATTGAATGAATCAGCTGGTCGCCTTTCATCATCCGTTCCTAGAACTCTATTCTTTTGGACAGCTGTTTCTTGTTGTTGTTGGTGGTGGGGTTATTTTATCATCGCTGTTTGACGGTGTCATGTCCATGTGAGCGAATGCGTCGTTGGGTCACTCACCCGTTCACTAATTGTGGTCTTTTGCTTCACCGTCATTCTCTGGACTTCGATATTGTCGGTTTTTCATCCGCCTTCTTTTTTCAACTTGCTAGGTTCTTTCCCAGCGTTGCAATCATACGCGGTTTCACTAGCCACACCAATTCCTGACGCAGCGTCAACACCGGCTGTTATCGGATCTCCTCTGTCATCGTCCATCGAATTATCTTCATCGTCTGATTCTGCCAAGTTGACTACCTCTTGTTCGATGAGCAACAGTTTGCTCGATCGACTACCTCCGTTGCGTGCAACTCCGCTGGTTGTAACCACTGTTCCATCACAGGACACAGTACATTACAACACAAATCCCACATGCCAGATCGCCTACTCAAATGGCTCGCAACCCCGCAACGTAACTAACAATGTCTTATCTCCTCTCAGATCTCCGGCAGATCGGGGCTATGCGAATTACACAACTCCCACCCGAATACCCGCGAATTACGTCGCGGTTCCCCCCGTCCTTGGCGGCTCCAGTGCCACTAGCCTGAATGAATTGAGCCAATTCGCCCATGAATTCAATGGATCCAATCCAACGTCGGTTTTACATTCGCCTACTCAGCAACCTCTCTCTTCTCACATCAGCCCAACACCGCAACAACCAAGCCCGTTCGGTCGTGCGACCAATCTAGTCAGCAATGCAACCATCCAATCAGCTGAAACCAACCGTCGGTCGCTGGCTCCTGTGAACCTACAGTATTCAACGTTGGTTCAAGCATCACCTGTACCACCTTTGGTTCGGTTGTTCGCAGATTCCCAGCATTCAACTGTTCCCGGTTCTCACCAGCCTCATGTATCTCATCCTCATTCATCGTCACCATCACAACCAGTCTATTCTATGCTAACTTTTCCTCCAAATATGAAGATGGCGTTAACATCCTGCTGCACTGGCGGTCTTACTCCCTCTCCGGTTCAGGCGCGGGTAGCCACCTTGTTTATGAACGGAACGCATGGTGCTGGTGACTATCAACAGGCGTATTCAAGTCGGAACCAAAGTTCCAGTTCTCTTACACCTAACTTGTTACCAGTCTATTCTCCTATGGATTCTGTCCCAGCACGAGGTGTTCCTTTCGATTTGCAATCTCTCAACGTCAATTCCAATACACTATACAATGCCAGCTTGACAGCTGTCAACCCATCACAGCTGGCCAGTGCTAGGCCAGCCTTTACCCAAGGCGGTGCGGCTACGTTAATCAGTCAGCAGCGTCGTGGTCATACTGTTTTCCCTTCAAAACCGGAAGGTCTAGAGTTCCACCAGCACCAAAGTTACCGCAATCTGGATCGCCGAACTCGGTCATCCATCCAGCCCAAGGGTCATCGGCGACGCTCGAATACGAAACAACAGCAGCAGCCAACACCATCCAGTGTTGGGTGTGACCCAAGTAGTGCCGGTTTCTACCCATTAGAGCATGTCCATGTAATGTCTCGGGAAAAATGTGTTTCTCAGATTTCACCTGTCCAGGTACGCCTTCCGTTTCGGTTTGTGCAAGTAGTACGCACCGTTTTTTTCTTACCTAAAACTGCGGGAAATATCATCTCCGTGTGTTTTTCCTACAAGTTGTTGCCTCACATGACGCGTATGTTTCTTGAACGGAGTCCGTCTTGGAGGTCTTCTAGTTGCTGAAAAAGTACTTTATGCGTAACCTCCAGAAAAGCAAGAAACAGATCATTTTGTAATCTGAGGCCAAGGTATAACTGTCTAACCGTTCGACACCTTGCTGTTGGTTGACGGGTGGCCAAGTTCGCAGACGAAGTTGGGCTCCCTCGAAATTTGTAGCAGTCCTCACTTCGAAATCGGATAGCCAAATTCAATCAAGACTGTCGTTGGTTGCCTTTTCAGCAGTAAATTTATGCTTTGCATCACTGAGATGATCGCCGGATCGCCTTTTTGACGACATTCTGGTCGCAGTACAAATACACGATATCCACGAGGCTAGGTCTTGAGCAACTTCAGTTAAGCGAATAAGTAAGTGACAGCGGAACAAACAATCGAGATCGTTTTCCATATTAGGCTGTTGTGGCTATGAGTTTGGTTCGTCATCATCATCACTGGCAGCAAATTCGGTGTGAGAACTGTTTTATGCAGGCAGCCAGGTGTTCAGTAAACCATGAGTTCGCATTTCGCCACCGAGAATCAGTTGATCAAACTCGTGGAGCGAATGGTCGGATCACTGTTCCTGAGCTGGTGTCTAAATCACATGGCTAGGCAGGACCATTTGAATAAACTAGGTAAAATAGTTTCATTTCATCACTATCCAACTCTGGTAGCCAATATTCTGCCAGTCCGTCCACAACTCATGTCTATCCACACACACAAAATTATAAGTTGCATGTTCATCTAATACACAGCCTCGCTCGTCCTCACTTGGTATCAGGACGTTTGCCGCACTAAAGCTATTTGTGCTACTGAGCTCAGCACTACGGCTGGATCCTCCTATTTGAGATATACAAAATCTTCGCTGTTTGAACATATAAGATAAAGCTGGCGTCGAGGTGGTTGGCCGGAATCCACTGTTAAGTCCGATGCTGAATGCTTGAATCTGTAGGCTGTGTACGGCCTAGGCCACTTGAACCAACATTGGATCAACATCCCTGTTTGAGGTAGGTGCCACTCGGGACACCGAAAAAACCGTCTTATCCGGAGATACTGGAATTAAATGTAAAGGTTGCTAATAGGTACATTCATCTGTATTAGAAATGGTCTATTTCATAACGTTGTCATGAGGCACTTTTTTGGCCAGTAGCTTTGGGGTCACATCCGCCCGTTAGTAGATGATTCGGCACTGTACTTAGGAGCATTGATCACAGCGGACAATTTCCTGGTTCTTTTTCCTCTGGATGCGTGAAATTTAGGTAACCAACCCTGCGTTTCGTATCACCTATCCTTCGCAAATTACGATTTGCTTTTCACATTAATTTTTGTATGACCATTTCCACAGCGCAATACTTGGTTCTGTATTATTGCAGCATTCATCCGTCGCACCTTCGTCGGCACCAGACTCCAGTTTGACGTGTTTCGTGGCGGGCACATCACCGGTTCCCACGTCAATGATTCACCATCGGCATTCCGATCCTCAACCAGGAGCGTACTCACTACCATCCTATGACTCACCTTGTGCCAGTTCACCAAGAGTAGCCAACATCACTAGTACCACCGCGGCACCGACCCTCATTACTCAAATGCCCATTTTGACGAATTGTCAGTTGGAACCGATCCTCCTTACATCACCCAACACACCGTCAAAACACAGCCCACACACGAGCTTTCCATCGGTGTCCGATGTGTCCCAACGACACCAACAGACAGTGAACCTGTCCATCCTTTCTCCATTCCTGCACTCGACGACCGGAGACTCCGCTGCTACTGCTCCTGTTGCCTCCATCTCTCCTAGTATTGATTGCACCACGACGCATTTACCAGCAGCCATGCATTCCGGCAGAGTAGTCCGAGGAGGGTTCCTCCGATCCATGAGTACAAGCAGTACTGGTAGCGCGGTTTCGGTGGACTCAGTGTCAAGTACAACTACGGGCTTGGGCTACGCATGTCAAGTATGTGGGGATCGGGCCTGTGGGAAGCATTATGGTGAGTGCACAATATTCTTCTACGACTTTCTGACAGAACATACTACTCATATGCTTGCTGGAAACTCTTCGACGGCCCAATACGGGTTTCACCCTTCTTGGGTCTAATCTTGTAGGCGCAGTCCCCAAGTTTCCGTCAACCGTGTTCTACTTGAACATCAAATTGTACGTAACTGGCGAACCGCACCCATTTGCAAATTACCTTGGTGTTAACACGAGATTGAAATGAATCTCTCGTTTATGATATTCTTCAGTCTCATGAGTAGTGTGTTCCGTCGGAAAAATATGCCGCGATTTCTCGAATCTGGTGCCAAATGAAACATAAGACTTCTATGCAGTTGAGTCTGACATTGACACCAACTAAGTTTGCCTATGGGCGTACTTGGTCACTTCTTCTACCCTTTTCATAATAGTTCCTGGCCTGTTGAATTGTGAGGTTTATCTTTCATCAACAGCCTGCCTTATCACACCATGTCCCGTTAACTTAAGTTCTACGAGCCAAAATATGCGTCATTTGTTCAGTTTCATTTTAAATAACTGCATAACTGCGAACGCCACTCCGACTTCTGCTTCACCATCAAGTCATCTTTCCCTCGTGCTTTTCTGATCCACTCAGGTGTATTTTCATGTGAGGGATGTAAAGGATTCTTCAGGCGCACTGTCAGGAGAGAGCTGGTGTACACGTGCAGAGACAGTCAGTCTTGCCAAATCGATAGGCGTTTAAGGAACCGTTGCCAATTTTGTCGCTACCACAAATGCCTGCAGGTGGGAATGCGGCGCGAAGGTGAGTGGCTGTTTGTGGATTGTGTGTCAACTCCTGGTCCGGAATTTATCGACCAACCCCTTCTTCGCTATTGTCTTCTATCTGTGGGGGGGGGGAGGACGTACAAGAAGCACCTGCGGGTTGTGCGGGAAAATTTGCCTACTGATATTTTCTTAGTAGCGAGATTTTTCACGCGCACAATACAGGTGGGAAAACAGGCGTCTGGGGCGGCGGACGTGAAATGGAAGAATTTCAGTGTTAGTCCGTCCGTTCATTGGACACCATTACATTCGCATCGGTTTCGTTCATATGTAGTGTCTCTTTCACGTGAAATCGCACATATTCTGGACATTACTCTCGCCCATCGACCCTTTATCCCCCTTTCTGGACAGTTGAGGTCTGCTCCTTCTTTCTCTACCGGAATTTATGCGTAACCTGGGATAGCGCAGGGGTTGCAACGCACACTGAAGACATCTTCTGGCGCCTTCTGTGCTGCTGTCTGAGTCCATACACTCTTCACACCATTATGTCGCCTAATATTTCGTAGAATGTCCTGATACGGGTTTAAAGATTGTTTTGATGTCGAGTTACGATGCCCAGATTTGACGGCTTCCCATAGGGTGTCCTGAATTCACATTGAGACCTTTTCTGAAGGACACCGGGACATCTCACTATGAGGTGACCGGAATGACCTGCGCACCTCCCAGGGTTGAATCGCGGCGTTTACCCATGGAATTTTTCTTGCTCGGGGTCTTGTTTTCGAGACGGGGTTAGAGACTTCAAGAGTAAATCACGGGCGATACTTCGTTGCTTAGGAGAACGATATATCTAGCAACCGATATGGTTGAATTGATGGCTTGAGAATTTCCCTCAGTGCTGTTTGGTATTAGATTTGTGTTAGATTGATGTGATCCGATGAATGAATAACCCAACAAAACCCCAATGAAAGCGCGTTTTCTTCTGTTTCTGAGGGATCTCATTTCGCCAGATTGTTTACTTTTTGATTATGTCTCCATCCTTATGGCCTCTCTGTTCATTGTAGCGGTTCAAGAAGAACGTAATCAGTTAAACCAGTCATGTACCTCGACGGATTCTCCGGCGAATTCCGGCGCCGGTTCCCCAGATGCCCTCGGTTTTTCTTCCTCATTCAATGTAGACGAAAATCCCGTGCATTTGGATGACCAACCCACTGCGGTTTTTGATTACAAACCTGTGGAAGAATGTGCACCGGAGGGATCTACTTCTCTCGTCTCGCTCTCTACCACAAAACAGTATGACCAATCACACGAACAGACGAGGCAATCCAATTTTTCGACATCTCCCGACGCAGTCGACACTACTGCACCATCCTCCTCTATTTCGCCACCCCAATCCTTGGATTGCATAAGCTCAGCCGAGAAGGTTCTGCACGATTATCATCAATGTTGGCTGGCTCAGCGCAGAGAACAGGACATCCGAAAAGATCAGAATGCGGATGACGAGAAATCAGTCAATGCGCAATCTGGCGCACAAATACAACAAACGGATCTTTCATTCATTGATGTGAGAAATTAATTTTCTATACTACTCTTTTATACTTTTGGTCATTATCTCTATTTTGCCTTGTTGTATATTGCTAACTGATGAAACAGTCTCTCCAGAAGGGACTGAACGCTGCAGAGGGCGTTGTGTTCTGTTGATCAACCGTAAATTTAAATCTCTCATATAATGCCTACGTTTATTCCTTGATCAGTGTAACTGCCGTCACTGTCATCACTCCTCTGTGGAACCGGGAACTTTTTCAACAAAGTTCATTGATTGGCTCCAACAGGACTGGCTAAAAACGGTCTTTATGAGTAGGAGGGGGTTGGTGTAGCGAGTTTTCAGGATTAATTGTTCTCTGTTAAACCTATTCGGTATTCCACGAATTCATAGGTCACTCCCATCTTCCGAAGGTCAAGGCTGGTCCGCTTTCGCTATACTGACCGCGACTTAATGTGCACACAGACGTGTATTGCCTTCGTTCTATATTAGCATAGCTGGAGATCTCCTCTTGGCATTGGGTTTTTTGTTGCTCTCTTGCGTATCATTGCCGTGTATAAGATAGCGATCAGTACCTCGCTAAGTCTTCTCGAATTCGGAGTATTTGGTGATGTGGTGCGGACAGATGTGATAAGCTATCCATGGGTTTTATGGCCAAGGTTTCTTTAGGCCTGTTTACAGTGTGCGGACAAATCTGTCGTCTGTTCATCGCCAAGTGGTCATCCACAATCCTGACTTGCTTGTGAAGTCTCACAAACTTATCAGTAATGAACCCCCATAGTCCCTTTTCAAAACACAAAATACAAACAAATGTCAAACAAATAACCTCTAAGAAGAGTTTCCCCAGGAAAGAGGCCACTCACTCCGAGAGTCCGCCAACCACATCATGATGTGCGGCCCTTCACCAAAGATAGAATCCACAAGAAAGACAACGTAGTTGCCTGTGAAGACGGTGTCACTGCTTGATTTTATGAAGTGGACCTCGAAATAGGGAGCCCTTGCCCAACTCGAGAAGCCTATTGTTATCTCGGATATTTTAAAGCATCTATTCTACAGGCAGCTCATGTTCGCACTTGATGACTAGAGACCTTCAAGGTCCTGTTATCGATGACAAACTATGGTGTGTTCCTTCTACATGCCGCTGAGCTTTTTTTCATTGTGTGAATGACGAGGTGTTGTATACTGGTTAGTTACGTTTATCTGTGGTTGTGGTTGAAACGTTTGTCTTCACTGGTGCTCCTCTTCTGGCCCATTATATGCGAGATGTTATGCTCCTTCTATAAGCTTGTAGTATTGTTTCCACCTATCATTGAGAATACTGAAAAATTCACCCATGTTTGGCGCCCCTCTGTGTATTAACCCCGCCTTTTTGATCTTTTACCAGTGTCCCGCGCAAGAGCTACCTCTGCGTGCTCTGCTCGCTTGGTCCGAGCAAGTTCCGTTTTTCACGAACTTTCCTGACGCCGTCCGGTTAACACTTTTGAAATCTGGTGAGTGTCCCGAGTGCTCATTCGATAGTTTTACTGTTCCGATACACTAGGGGATTTTTATCGGCGCGCATTCTTTCAATACGTGTGGCTCTGTTCACATTACCTTCTCGTCTCCCATACTTCTGTCTACAGCTTGCTTCGAATTGTTGCTCTCCCAGTTGGTCTTTCGGTCTACTCTCCGTTTTCCCGGTCAAACGTCCCTTGACTGTTCTCCGAATGACGAACATTCCGATCCAGAGTATGAACTACTCACACACTCTCAGCCACCCAACCCACCTTCCTCATGTGGCCAGCCAGTAACAGGATCGAACCGTTCCGTTAAATCCGTCCCTAGCCTTGTCCACGCTGCAGCCCTTCAACTGCACCCGCTTCGGTTGCAGCCAGCGGAATTGGGAAGCATAAAATTAATCATCCTGTTGAATCCAGGTAATTGCCGTACCCCTTCAAATCTCCACTCTATTTGTCCCTTGTTGACGAGGTCGACCGAAAGCGGTGTATGAGGGAATCAATAGAAAATCGAGAATCAGTGTCGGAAAAAGTAGTATGTTTGAACAAAATTTGATGCAACTCTGTGTGATACACCTGGCTTGCATTTTATGCGGAAGATGTAGCAGCTCTTTCAGTTCAGTTCGGGTTTAGTTTCTCAGCTCGCAGACCGAAGTGGAGTGGTTTCAGCTGCTACAACTTCGTTCATCGGGGGGATAATGAGAATGGGGGGAATGAGAGCCATGCGCTGGAGACGATGGCCCAATCTGTGCATTGACGACAAACGGACCTGTTTGTCCAGTATGACAAGAACTGAAAGCCACGCAGTGGAGGCGATAGCTTTGATGCAACACCGCCATTGGCTGCGTGACACAGCCATATCTGTCAGGGTTACTAACCATTGCTTTGTATCGTCCCGCGGTCCCCATCCGTGGAGACGGCAGTTAACAGTGAGAATGAGTTGACTCAATCAACCAACCAATCAGTAATGAGTTGACTAGTAAGGGCTTCGTTGCCAGGTCATGGACTGACCTCCCCCTAGGTCGTCCCCATCCAGTACCGAGCAGGGCACGAGGGCTATACGAGACAACTCGTTAACCTATCGTATAGATTTAGACGAAAATGACGTCACATTTCTGGTTATCGACCATGCTAGCATCGATAAGCCGACAGTCGACTAGCCTATAGGTTAGCTTGAGTGATTTTCACACACTTACAAAATCCGATATATTGAACATATGGTAATGTTTTATTCCGTGGCTAATACCCTAACGTATACCGTGAAGCAGGATAATGTCGAAACAAGTCGGAAGCCGACCTCAGTCAGTCACTAGGCTCGTCCCTATTATATCTCTATGCCTCATATATCTCGATAAATGCACTGATCAGATATCCTCTCTCATGAAGGATGATCCCTCCGGATACTCAATGCGCAGCTCAGAAGGTCGAGTGCTAGGTCGCAAGGCGACACACGGAACACCTTTCTGTTCCATTATTCTGCAGTTCGGCGCCC
This sequence comes from Opisthorchis felineus, assembly GCA_004794785.1. Classification (NCBI taxonomy): domain Eukaryota; kingdom Metazoa; phylum Platyhelminthes; class Trematoda; order Opisthorchiida; family Opisthorchiidae; genus Opisthorchis; species Opisthorchis felineus. The sequence goes on from SJOL01005211.1 coordinate 214,786, forward strand.
AACCGACGCTCCATTGGTGAAACACCGACGTACCTAGCAGTTCCAGAGTTTTTTTTCAAAGTGATATGTACAACATTCCATCTTTCTAAGATGCGTTCTCATCTATAAACACCCTTAGCGAAATCATTTCAGCTGTTTTTGCAGTGTCATTATTTCTTTCCGGCGATATTTCCCGGCAGTCGAGCAGTAAATGCTGGAAACAAAATCATCGTGCTCATTTTGTGCACTCTCATCTGGGCTGATACAGGGCGAATGGCACCATCAATCCAAAAAAGTGAATACGAAAAATAACAAACAGATGTTAAACTTCATGTCCTGCTTGAGTGACGTGTGCGCACAGCACTTTCGTGCAAACCCGAAGGCATTTTCGTCCTGTATAAATCAACATCAACTGTTACCGAAAAGTAGTCTTGTGCCATCAACTAGCGTCTGTTCAAAAGTCCAGGAACGCTTCGCTGTAATCCATGCGAAGGTCGTGCGCACGCATGAGGAACTGCCACTGTTTGTCCTTGGGAATTGTTTTTTTTAGTATCCGGTGTGTATCCGGATACAATTTAATAAAAAGATACTGGTAGCACATCCATTTGTTGAGCTCGAGATAGCTCAGTGGTTAATGGGCGAAAATACTGGCTGAAAGGTTTTTTATGGTTCGAACCCAACTCCAGCATCTCGACCGCTCCTGTTCTAGCCTGGGCAACCTAGCAGTATCTCAGACCTCGCGCTTCATTTGGGTGTTACAGCTGGACGACATTCATTTATTAGTCTTTATTATGTTAAATGGTAAGAAAATTAAATCCTCACACCCTGGTGTGACTTGGGTTTCGTTTTGAACCGAACATCCAATTAAACGATTTGTTCAAGTAAGGTACACTCTCGGAGTAGTGTCTGAGACGTGCGTTCTTTGTGCATCTTGATTAATTCTGTTTTCACGTCACGCTGTCCCCATCCACAAGGTTGACCGTTTTGCTGAGCCACTCCCTATACCCGTTTCGCACGGTCTGGAGGCATTTGATGTCATATTTTGTCTGTGTCCCAGTAAAACGCAGCGACTTTGCCTAGTCAAATGAGAGTTTTCAAGGGCGAACGGAGACCTATTCTTGATTGATTTTCAGTATCACGATAGACTTTGTTTGCATGGCCATCAGTGTATGCATGTCTACCTAGATTCTCTTCTACAATCCACAGAAACGGTTGGCTTGCCTTCGGAATGCAGGGCCCAAGTTGAATCCGCTCGTGATCAAGTCTACGCCGGGCTTGAGTACAACTGCAGTCAGCTATGGCCAAATGCTCCGCATGGCCGTATGGGACGCCTATTGCTACGTATTCCAGCACTACATCTTCTTGCGTTGCGTGTGCGAGCTCTGCTAGATGACGACTCTGGTGTGATCCGTATACTTGACCTACTAGAACGGCTTTACAATAATTCCCTAGAGAAAACTTCAACCCCTGTACGCGTACTGGAACATGAAGCAATTATCGAACCGACAGACTTCTGCGAGTCTATCATGCCTCCTTCTCCCCACCCCGACAGCTCACTATCATTGCCATCGACGGACAAGGCGAAATCGAGTCCGCTGGAACCCATCCCCTCGTCCACCGATTATATCAACCTGTGATGGCTGTGTTTCCGTTCGCGAATATTTTGTGCCTGTGTGCCTCCTTCGTGCTGTTCACCCGTCCGACAACGGCCGTTTGCTGTCTGCTGGTTATTTTACCGTTTTAGAGTGCCTTGTCCGACCCTTTCCCAGTCGACCAAAACAACTGGGAGATTCGCATTCGTATGGGTCCCTCAGCTGTTTTTCTCACCCAGTTTTGTACAGTCCCACATCAACCTTACCACATATGTGATAGTCTCGAATATCACTGACCCTTCCCAAACCTCACCCGATCGATGTATTTTCTTTCATTTGTAACTCTCAACTTCACAACATTGGCGATGGATGGTCTTCTCACGTGTTCTTTTTTCAACAATCTTTTGTGATTAGATGTCGCGGTTTTTTGTACTATCGTCCTTTCACTATTTTCTGCCTTTTTTGATCCCATTCGTACGCCTCAGGGATACTGAGTTCTTTTTAAATTTGAGCCCAGTAAATGTTTGGGCAACCAGTTTAGTGATAATCGCGTTCCGTCTGTTCCTACCTCAGTACGATGTGCTTCCTGTTTTGTGTGTGTGTGTGTGTGTGTGTGTGGACACGCACACCGTTTCGGACAGTCTACCTCAGGTCTTCTGACACTTTTCACACGGTATTTTACTGACACCCCTTTTATCTCTAATTTTATCTCCGTGCCTATTTTCAGCCTCATCCCGAATCGATCTCAGGACCTCACTCTCTCAGACCACTGTGCGTTGGTCGCAGTGTGACGCGCTTTATTAATGTGTATTTTTGTCCTTCTAGTTTAACCATATCAATTGTTTTGGCCCTATCATCAACCCCGTATGCAACATTACGAAGCTCGTCGGCCCCAACATCCTTGTAATTTTCCTTGTTGTTTGTGAACGTACTCAGTTCATCCCATTTTTGAGGTGTCAGAGCTTAACTCTCGTAGACAACTGGTTGTTTAAATGAAAGCAGAATTTCTCAGTCTGCATTTTTGATGCAGCTGGGTGTTTCCAGTATTCCAGTTCTTGTACGGCATAACACGGTTTCACTAATTGAACCATAAGTCTCACCTGGCGCTGAAATTCGCTCATCATTTGAACTTCGTACGAGCTGGGTACCCAATGACGTCAAACTCGATCCCACCGGGTCATTTCACTTTTAGAAGGGGTGTAACAGATTTGTCTCATTCAAGAACACTCGTAATTTACTTCGCCCTTCAAGTTTTAATGGAATGGGTTTGGATGTTGCTGTTGTTCTGTCTTATTTCCTCCCAAAGACGTGTTCAGTCGACTCACCACTTTTTTACCATGTTATGTAATGTCGAACAGTTTGTGACGGGGCCTCAGCTGAGTTGAGATGCACTGGCGTTCAATAGATGGAGATTCAGCGAATCAGTCTGATTACTTAAATGTGTCAAGTAGTTCGTCTTCTAATGCAATGCCAATTGTTTCTGAGTCTCTTCTCAGTTGGAACTTTGTGAACAAAGTTGGTCCAAGCATATGTGTGCATAGCTTCAAGTTAGTTTTCCACTGTTGCGCAAGTATTGAATAGACTGTTCGATCCGAAGCGACTTGGGAAAGTGTGCCAACCTACTTAAGTGACTTGGTCCCTTGACTACAAGCATCTACGAGAAGGTGTACTGACTCCATGTGTATCCCAGATCGTAGCCACCCGCGGTTTACAATAGGTGCTTAGATCAGTAGAGATAGCAACCCAAAGTTGCTTCCAGCAACGGATGCCATAAATGGGTATTATGTCAAAGTTCTTCAAGATGTGCGGATTCAACAATCTCTGTCAGGACTACACGAGTCATCAACTGTATTATTTAGTAAAAACCTGGCTGTCAAAATCTACTATTTGCCCATGTTGTGAAATGTGGGAGTTGACCTTCTTTCGAAATTGATGGTGAGTAGAGTTGGTCAACCAAGAAATATCATACCTTCATTGCGTCAACATTCAGAGTGCTATCGTTGAACAATCATGGAACTTATACCCACTTGGAAGAATGCCACCAAGATTTTCTTACGTAGAAGAATCTAAGTTGCTTAAGCCATTACGCAAATGACTTCGCCATCCTGGCTTATTGGCTGGACACTTGAGAAATTTGAACCAACAGTTTCCCAAATCCTTTAACCCTAAGCATTCATTCTCACAGCGCATGAGCCATGTAAACCCTTCCTAACGGCCATCAAGCAAAATCTGATCTGCCAAAGAAAGGATGAATTCTCTGAACAAAATCGGGAACTTCCATGAGACCCGATTCCCGTCTATCAAATCGTAAGTCCTCAAAGCAACCCTTGTTGCATCTTTCGCACAACACCCAATTCGGAACCCACCAGCGGTAGTTAGATTAGATTACCGAAGGAACTTCCTACGGGTTTGCGAACCTTAGAACGCCCTTCTTCCAGTAATGGTGTCATTTTTGAAGAACCGATGTCACTACTTTTGAACACTTGGGTTCGCATGCAGTCTGAAGCATCCATAGAACCAGTACTCGAGCGCTATGATTTTTATTCGCCGCAGTGACAGTCCTGTGGGAACTTTTAGATATATGCTGCTGTACTCGCTCTTTGCCTTTTGGGGTACCATTTAGTCAAGCAGTGACTGGAGTGCCTGATATGATCACCGGACCTCCCTGCTGGAACCTCATATATGCTTAAAATCGTCCGTCACATTTAGCTTGGTCCAGTATCCAGCACTGTACGATTCACCACTGTTCTTTACATAATCTGTGTAGACACTTTTCTGTAGCTGCTTCGTTTTTTTGAGTGCTAGGTCTGTCTCCAAAATGATTCACATCATACAATACAAGCTGACTGTCAATTTGTCGAAACATTGGTAGGTCGGGTGCGTTTACTGGTGGTTGATCAGATGGCCGTTGATCTGTTCGCCGAGCTTGATAAGTCGCTGGCAAACCTTTCGTTCCCGGTCGAGGAGATATCCTCAGTGAGCGGTCCATTGACTGACCAATGGGTGACTAAGCTCGCCTCGGGTACCGGAACGTCTGATTGCTTCTCGTAGTCTGAATCGGTTTGCCTGTCGCAAAAGAACCTTGGTGTGGCGTCCCTATTCCTTCAATTTTTCCATTAGTTGCCTACCTGCCAAATACGTAGGCCATGTGTGGGCTCGGGATTGAAAATAAAACATTGTGAACGATCCAATAAATGGCATTTACTTCGCTGCACGAAGGACGCAACACTGCGGACTTTCTAGAAAATTCTTCCATTTAGCGGGCTCCTTTGCAGTAGTAACGTACGGAGCTTGGCTGTTTATCCAGTGGCAGGTGTGCGGCTGTGGACGTATGCCATTCAAGTCACACTAGACAGTTTATTCTGTACGGCATAGACTTGATTTAATGGTGCACGAGCTATGGCAGTGAACTGCATACTGTCGAAGGATTAGCGTCCGGGTGCCAGCCGTCCCTAATAACCGAACACCACATCACTTGGACGGATGTCACGTGCGGGCTACGGACTAAGCGAAGGCATGCCCTGATTGGTCAGAATGCCAGCCAGTCTGGATCGCGCATCTTTAGCTCGACGCTTCCCGCCCCCTCACGGAAATTCTAGCACGACCTTGTGGAACATTCTGTGATTACCCTATAAGTACAGTTGTAATAATATTCATTTGTCTCCATAAAGGACTGTCTGAAGCTACCGTGCCTTTTGATATACCATGGTGGGCGGAGCAGGAAGCCAAGGACCGATACAGAGTTGCACGACCGTTCAGCAAGTCACAACAATCAGTGAGAGTGGTACTGAAGAAAAGCGAGTCCAGTTCACAGCAATTACTAATTGGGACGAAGTAAATAGCTGGTGAGTCATTGTTGATTGTAGATCAGGTGGTTGTTGATCTGTTCACCGAGCTTGCTAGTTTGCTTGCAGACGTTTCGTCACCAATCGTGGGGACATCATCAGTGCCGTCTCAGTGGGTCCGATTTTCAAATTTCAGAGAAACAACTTGGTTCAATAGAAAATATAATGAATAGATGAAGTTCGGATTGTGTTTCATGAGAATGTATAAGCAGTTAGGATATCATATGGACAGTAGGCCGCACCTATTTTCGAATTCCTCCTTTGGTTTCAAAATTTCAATCTCCAATAGTCTATTGTACGTCATCTTGTGTCCCAAATTTCACTTTTGGAACTGTAAAAAATTCCGTAGAGTTTGTCTTCTGGTATCGCATCAGAAACGACGAGGAGTGCCTGATTCCAAACCGATGTTCATGATGGTTGAAACACGGAGGGACAAAATAAATGAGTGACTACTGATGAAACCAACGAATGTCACCTAGGGTCAAGAGGAACGACAGGCGAAGGGAGGAAGTGAGATCCGTATCTGTGTCATGAGCCGTCCACAATCGCAAATGAAGGAAGTTCACAAAGCCCTTCTAATAGCTGTTTGGTGCACTAATACTTCGTTGGATGATCAGATGTGTTAAACAGACGGAATTTATGCTGGAATAATTATGGTCGGGTTGCATAGGTCATCCTTGATTCAAGAATCAGACGGATGGGGACAGACTAGACAGGTGGACGGAGTTTGTGAGAATCGACCTTCAAGAGAAGCATATTAACGTTGATTCATAAGATTCACATCTGTATAGTGCAAGATTTGGATTCACTTCTTGCTGGTAACAGCAGTTGATTACAAGCAATTACTACACTCGGACTTCGGGGTTATTGGTTAGTGTGATCTTACTCCCAACCCTCATGCATCCAACCACATCCGTCGATTACCTTGGTAATTGAATTTCCCGGATTTTTCTCTCTTTTTTCCGCTCGAACACGAGTCAAGGAATTTATTGCTCTTCAAATCTCAGTCTTTTGAATCAAAACAGCTTACTGAGCTAGTGATGACATCGTGCGGTTCGACAATGGAGTACCTCAACCTTTCGGCACCACGTAGGAAAATTTTTAACTACTCACGAGTAGGCTTTGCAGGCCAAACAGCAGACTTGCCTTGTATTGTGCAGTGCATTGACTCAACTTACAAACAAGTGAAGCGAAGCTCCTGTGGGACTCGTGAAATGCCTAACGCCAAAGAAGCTCGTGATACGTGTAAATTTAATGAAACTCCCAAAAAGACTCACAAGTGCAATTCCGACAGGCGGTTTCGGAAGTTTGTTTTCGAAGTCACAACTTAGCTGCCTCAAGACCCCGGGGGGGATGTATCGAGTGAGTGCATCACGACTACTCCAGTCTAGGCAATCGGAACTTCATGCATCAAAGTTAATCTCAAAAAAAGGGAGACGACGTCGCATTTGTTATGGAAACTCTTACAGAAACGTGGAATTTCACTTTCAAGGTCAAACATATTAAGCTCAACTGCTCTACTTGGACGTGTGTGACCTGCCATATGGTGATCGTATTATGCTCAATTTCTTCCATCAACACAGGGAAAAACAGTTAAACCGTTAAAGTTTAGAATTCGCCGGGTTTATGGAGGTGATGCTTGATCCAGCCCATCACATAAGTGATGGTTTAGATTATGCATTTCGTGATCCCGACGTATTCTTGATCTGACTGCGATAGTATTTTCGAACTTCTGACGCCTGTCGTTCAAAATCCGGTTCAATGTCTAAGAATCCGTATCCGAGCGTGTGTGTCTCACAAAGTACTGTGCATCACTGTGGACTGATAGGAACCTGGCAATACCGTCAACTGACCACGCGTTTCTACCGATTGGTAGGTCTTAGCTTGAAAGGAACATGTGCCTAAGAATCGTCAAGCTGTACTGTACTGTCTTCCAAAACAGCATAAGATGTCACTTTACACCGATTAACATTGTTGGTAGCTTTCGACTGGAACATCAGTTGAAGCATTTCATAGCTACTTCCACCTTCAGCCACATGTGGTCGCAGAACAATAGGTTGAATGCAGTCGGGAAGGTTGTTGAAGACTTTTCAGCAGCCCAGTGGGCTGTAACCCGCTCGCACCGGATTGAAGATCATTATAAACGAGAGGTTATGCTGAGTCTCCTGTTAACAGCAAAGGAGTTTGCGTATGAGTTTGGCAGTGTTTTACGAGTGAAGGCTTAAACACACTTTCAACCCAGTTCAACCAATTTTTACGAACAGCTTCTTTCGCCCTTGCTGATAGTTTTGCGGACAGCCACGAACTGTACACATTCCACGTCCTATATTAATTGGCCAGCTTACCTTCTTGTTCCCCAACAGAATGGAGAGTAAGGACTGACAAGCCATCAGTGAGACGTGTTGTTCGTTCCACCCCAAACTATTATATTTTATGCGTTCTGGAGAGCAAATTCCTGTGAACTTTTGACTCAAAAGTCCTCATTTATCTCTTCAGCTATCGATCCTCTTTATTTCAACTCATTCCAATCATTGGAAATCTGTAATTGACCAAAGGCATGATAGTTACATGCTCCTTCATACGTATTTAGCATGAAACACTTGACTAGATGATGACATGAGTACGACGCCGCTTATATTTGATGATGTCGAGAAAAAGCCTGCCCCTTTCGAGGGAAGAGTAACCTATTCTGCACAGGCTCGCACTTCATACTGTCCTACCAAACAGGTAACCA
>SJOL01005211.1:274627-291387 GCA_004794785.1 Opisthorchis felineus
GGCGTCCCGAAATTGCTGGCCTGCCAATGAAGTGACCGTTGTAACTTCTGCTTTGGGTGTGCCAGAAAGACTTGCTTAAATTTTCTGTGCTTCGTGTAAAAAGTTTAAAATTCGAATGAAATTCACGCACCGATTATATCCACATGAACGATGACGGAACCGCTGCAAGCAACCCAGCTGGTCTACAACCAGAAACTACTATTTATTCAATCCAGCCATTTGCGACATTTTGCAGAACACTCTGAGTTCGTAAACCGGATTTTTCATTTACGGCTCTGCCTGTGACTATAATCCGAAAGTGAGTATCCACCTTATTTTTCGGCTTAGTGTAAGCACATTTGTCTTCCTCTGCAACCCAGGCAGAAGGTCTATGTAGCTTTAGTCGAATTTCGCATATTCCATGTGCGCAGATGTATTCATTTTAGGGTAGCGCTGGTGGAGACCAACTCTTTGGGCAATATAACGCGGAAGCTGTTGATAACCAAGGGAAATTAAACGAAATCCCCTGGTATAAAACTATCTAATTAATCCTTACTTGGGTTTCATGGGAGGCCCTCCCAGCTCGGCGATGAGGGAGGCCTTCTGGCTGACGAGAATGCATGCACAGCATGGACTCGAGTCCACAGAAGGCTCGTTTGGAGGAAATACGAATAAAAAATGAACTCCAAAGCCATCCGTGGGTGCTTCCGATGGCTAGATTTGCTAGCCTATTTCCGTGGAAGATAAACGACTCACGGTTAAATCACATAAGATAATCACAGCTTCCAAGTCAGAACACTTAACGAGCATCACTCCACCTTTCTTCGGAGGATAAAATAAACGGACAGTGGTAGTTCGATGTAGTAACTGCTTGGTAAGCAATTTCGGTGGATATTTCTTCCTGTAAGTAAAGCCAATCTGTGCTGAAAAGCCGAGAAGCATTGTACAGGTATTTCATCCCTATTGGGAATCATCAGCAGTGCGCGACTAGGGAGTACTCAACTCTAGGGAGCTTCGAACCCACGACGTCAAGGTTGAACTCTTAACCATTCGGCTAAGAGAGTCTGATCAGGAGTGTGATTAACTCGCACTTAGAGAGGATATAGCACCGCTCATCCTCCAGTCACGGGATCCACATCATATGATCGCACATGTCGACTGGTTCCTCAAGGAACGACTTCTAAAGTGGGGGATAATACGCAATGTCTTATTATTACTATCGTACTTTTGTGCAAGATGTTTGATAGCAACGCAGGACCGCATATAAGCCTACTGAAGGCCGTCTGATTACTAAATACACCGTAAACAGGCAGATGAGACAGGCTCTTTGATTCCGCGGATGAATTTATGAGAGCAATCATTGACTTCTAATGACAAAACTCTTGCGTACTTTAATTTAATTTAATGATGTGCCAAGTATGAGGAATCTAGTCAGATTGTATGACACGAATAAAAATGCAATATCAACAATTATTTCTCGAACTCTGCTTCGTATTAATTCCGAAGGTTTTGAAAATAAGCCAATTTCGAAAAATATTTCGTTGTAGCCAAATCAAATAATATCGAATCAAAGGTATAAAAACGTAAGATACGTGCACTACAAACGGTTTCCGGAAAACATTTTGTCCAGGCCCTAGGAACTGTGGTCTCTAAAACTCAATAACGAGTAACATTTTGAAGGCTTTTTTCGACTTTTAGGCTAATTTGAAGTAGAGAAGCAGCTGTCTGAAAACACGGGTGGATGGAACAAAAACATTCAACAAATATAATATTCGCTAATTCATTGAACTCATTACCGGATCAATCCCGTTTCCGAAAAATCTAATGTTGTGCAACATATCTAGCAAAGTCTAGGTACAGTTCATCCTCGGTATAACAACCCTGTTGGTTTGAGGAAGTAGCTGCCGGTACTCGAAGGTGCCATGGCAAAAAATTCAATCCGGTGGGCATCCCAGTCTCCAATGCAATTATACCCTCAGAAAATTTTTGTGCGTATTCCCGTTTGAAGTATACGAATAAAAGTAGTCTTCCCTACTTGGAGCCTTCACAAAGCCGATCGTTTTTGCGGAATCCGGTTAGTGTTCAACTCCGTCTTGTTGCATTATTTGGGTAGGCTGTTTCGAGATGTCTGGTGCCGAGGTCCTGAAATTCTGGCCCTTGATGAAGGGCATCATGCCACCATCAGTTAGTTTATAGCTTCAATAGATGAATTGGTTCCTGAATTATCCTCATTTCATAGGCAAACCGAATCGGCCTATGAATCTCATCATTTCAACTGCAGCGCTGACTTTAATGTTTAACGTCACTAGTTTGAAACGGCCATTCCTATTTGGTACGCTGCAGTCACGCGCATGTACAGCTGCAGCATCCGAACATTTATCCACTTTATCGCTTTATTGGCAAACGCAGTATCGTTCCTGCACGGCGCATATCTCAAAAGATTATCTTTGGAGGTTTCATCCCATACATGAAGCTTATCTACGCTGCAACCCGAGAAGCACCGTTCAGTTGTTTCATCCACATTGAGAATCATGATTATCAAACAGCTGTGCAGTGCATAGACTGGCTTCACTTTCGGGACTAAATCTCCATTAAAATTCCCGAATCTCCTTACACTACCAACAGTCCATAAGTAGCTCAGGGTAAGAGTAACATCCACTCGATCAGTGAAACTTCCATCTAAGAAGTCCTCACTTGAGGAGCCAGCCAACACGTGACCACATGATTTGGATTCCGTTACTGAGGGATAAGTAGCGCTACACCGCATCTAAGGCCTAGTCAAGCCCACTGGTGATCAGCCGCTCGTGGCCAAACGGTTAAGAGTTCAAATTTGCAGCCGGGAGGTCGGGGATTCGAGACTCTCTGGAATTTCGTGAATCCCAGTGAGCATCAAACAGCTGTACAGTGCTTCTAGGCTTTTCAGCCTAGACTGGCTCCACTTTCAGGACGAAATCTCCAATAAAATTTCCAAATCTCCTGCAACGTTTTCTTCGGCATGGTAACACAGTGACACGCGAAATTTGAAGCTTAGTGATGATCTCTTGTTTGTTGGATGCTCGATAACGATGGGAATGCAGTTTAAGGGGTATTCCGATAGAAAGTGCTTTAGTAAAAGTTTTCAGGTCATCGAAGCTACAAGGCTTTTTGGAAACGACCATCTCGTAAAAACATACTTTCAAGAATAGTGGATGCGGCGAAGAATTCATCAGTTTGCTAAAGTGATACGGGAAACAGAGTTCATTTAGAGATATCACTGTCATGAAAAGTCACAAATGACTTACCAAGTCGGCTACAAAATAACAGCCGGCATCCTGAAAATGCCCGAAACTAAATTTCCTTGTGGCTCACATTCACATCACTCTCATCTGGGCACTCGTTCTCCTGCGCCGGTGCAATTATTCTGGTGAGTCTGCAGCAAGTACTGGACCGAGTTTCGCTCTTATTAGAGCCCATTAGCAATGCATATGCCTGTCCGCACCGGGGTTCACTCCGGACATCTGACATGGGAGACCAGCGTGTTACTACCAGCCCACTAGCGCACGCTGGACGCACCTAATTTATCATGTCTGAACAGGTGAACGTGTTCACTCTTGCGAGAGGGGTTTCGTTGGCTCAACTGGCCCAGTAACTGTCTTGTTTGTGTCAACCGATTGACGCGCCCGTCAGGACTTCCCAGTCAGGTGGTGCTATGGACGTTTGAAACATGCTGGACAATTTTTCATTAGGTTTTCGCGGGATTTGTGGGATTCCCATTCACCTCACTCTCGCTTGAACGGTCCTGCTTCTGTCCTCGCTCAATTATCTTGGTGAGTTCTCACCAGAGGAGAGCACCTTTGACGTTTTCCATCACGGGCTAATTCACCAATCTCTTGGCGCCTTATACACTTGCGTAGTTCTGTGCGTCTCTATATAAACCTTTTTCCTTGAAAACCTGAAATAATTAGTGTTCAGAACACCGGTCTCCTTGATTCGCCACACTTACCGGTCTTTACCATTCGTTGCATTCTGTCACTTTGCACAGGTCACCTGGGCGGTAGACCAGCTCCAAACTGGCATACTTTTATTTTGCGTCAAATTCATGCCTGTCCCCTTTCCATTAGGATAATCTGCTATGTCACACTTTTGTGTAGTTTAAACCGAGCGGGACTGAAGTGGGGTACACTGAAAAACACAAGTCGATGAAATTTGAGTGATGAAAACACAGCTCATAGGTAATTTCCATGAGCATGACCAATTTCCTTGCCAACTTTTAGGAAAATACTCTTTTACACAGGAATTGGAAGGCGAAATTACATACTGTAGAAGTTATTAGTTGAATTTTTACCCTTTGACGATAATATTTACGATGTTGGTATATCTACTGGCAATGAATGCGAAGCGATTCTACCCATTATCGTTGTGGCAGTTTGCTGCAGGGGTACCAAAGAACCTGGCTCGTCTTCCGGATTCCGGTTGACTTGGGACAAGGGAGATTTACTAGGAACGACGGTGATCCTACATGACCTGAGTTAGTGAAGAATATTCGATCCTATCCTGTCTTGAATTTATCCTGAAACTCCATTAGGTTTGGCATAGCTCGTCGTGAGGCTTACCACAGAGCTAATGAATCTATTGAAGCTTTCAGGCATTTCAGGCATGTTGAATAAAGGCGGGCTGAAACTTATGAAGACTCCTCTTTCAGTGTTCAGCAAAGAAATACGAGTAAGTGGACTCGCAGATGTAAAAAACCTGGTGTAGTTCAACAAAACTGTTTCGACTTTATGTGGTTTTGCGAATAAAAATAATCGTCACTGTCTTTTTACGGTTGGTTGAGCAGACTCGGTAGATGGGTTGAAAAGTTCCGGAGAGATTGATGCGTGAAATTCACATAAATTGGGTTCCGTTGACGGAGACTACACCTGTCTAATGAGCTCCTAGAGGGGCATCGACTGTAGAAGGATTTGAAGCAACCTTGTTAACAGCATGTTCACGAGGTATTTTTTCAAAAAATCAATAAGGCAATCTGAATATCGCAAGTCCAAGCGGCTTTAGCGGCCTTGCTGAATACGCACGACATTCTATGACAGAAAATTCGAGCATCATCCTGTAGTAATTGTCATCCAAAAGGCTAATTTGTAAACTATCCTGAAGCAACAACATTTGAAGTGAACTAAACCAAGGAAAAGAAGAATAAATCCTCGCAGCATTGAAACTTAGCAGACGAGTGTAAAATGGACAAATTCCATTAATCTGTTAGGCCGACAGCACCAGCCTCTGATTTACTTCAACATATTCACCATTAGACACCTGCATGTGGTCTGGAATTCCCCGATGCCACTAGCAAGTGTTCAATTATTGAGCTGGGTCGTGACCGACCGTATTAGAACAGAACTAGTTGAGTTCAGCTTATTCTACCTAATCAGTTCATAGTCAAACTAGACTAGTATGACGCGACTAACCCTTCTTTATCCAGGTGTGTTTCACCATTTGGTTTTAACACCGCTCTAATAGACCGCATTAGTTTGCCTGTTTTGAGCTTCCAGTTTTGAGCAAGCTAGTTCTAGTTGAACCTTCGGAAAATTACACTTAAAGATTTGACTAATACGCTCATCTGCATTCCGATTTGCTTTCACGGGCGACTCACCTGGAACCCAGATGAATCTCTCGTTCATGATATTCTTCTCCCTAATGAGTAGTGTATTACGCCTACACTTGATCTTTCATGAAACGGGTTACTCGTCGGTCAATTAAACGCAACGTTCAACGAAACCGGCTTCCTTGAGTAGAGTTTCAATCTTATCAGATAAAAAGGTATACGGTAATCAAAAGTCACCATCCTCGTCCCAAAGTGACAAAAAAGACACAAATTAACGTCAGACATTCTCAACCTTCTTCCATTCTGAACTATATGCAACTATTTTGCCCTTCAGCAACCACCGGTTATCGGCTCTACAGCGTGTACGCCAAAAACCGGCTTGTATATTTTAACCGTGAAAAACGGCTCTTTGTGAAACCTGAGGAATCGACTGATGGCAAGGTATCGTTTGGTTTCCGCGCCGCCTCCACGTCGCTGGCAAACAAAAATAGGCCACAATTAAATTAGCTCTGGATTAAATTGAATTTGGTTTTCAAATTGGAACATGGGAGAGTGGTCCGTCTGCAAAAAACATAATCTGATATTTCGGTATTCACTAAAGTTTCACCAGACTGCAAATAAGAAATGTTCAGGGGAAACTAACCGATGGACACAAGATTTGAGCGGACGATTTCCGAAAACCTGGGTTTACAAAAGGGACATGGTAGGATGGTTAAGGTTCTGCTTACAACCACCAACGGCCGGTAAGAGAAGGCTAAGGTCAGTTGTTATCAGTGAATTGCCTTTAAACGCGTGGAACTCATTCCTTTGCGAATTGGGTCTTTCATGGCTTTCATTTTTGTGTCCACCATTTGCGGAGCATCATTTTCCCCTGGAATTTCTCGTGAAAACCTGTTTGTTACCAACATTAAACATATGTTGACTCATTAGGCGTAATATATACAGTAAATATCGTTCAGCTGTAACACCCTTTCGGTGCCCAGCTGCCATGCCATCCGAAGAAAGCACGAGGGCTGGGATACTGCCAGGTTGCCCAAGCCTAGATAGGAGAAATCAAGATGCAGAGGTCGGGTTCGCATCACAGAAATCCCGATCAGTAAAATGGCGCTCTAACCACTGAGCCATCTCGCTACCACACAGTTAATCGATACTTTGTCCGACCCAGTTAGACTAAGGTAAAATTAACCAGCCAGTCGAGATGGATCAGTGGTAAGAGCGCGAATTTACTAACCGGAAGGTCTGTGGTTCGAACCCAACCCCGGCATCTCAACTGCTCCTGTCTAGGCTGGCAGTACCTCAGCCCTCGTGCTTCCTTCGGGTGGTATGACAGCTAGGCACCAGAAGGGTGTTACAGGTGAAAGATTATTAGGTAAATTAACCGCAAAAAAGCAGACAAATGGCTGAGCGATTCCCTGTATATATTGCTGATGACTCGTGTTTTGTTTGTGTCAACATAGATTAAGTATTGTTGGTATTGTGAGGACATCTAGGATTTCATCCCGAGGGTGAGGCCACTCTGTACTGAAAAGCCTTAAACCAGCCTACCGCAGTCTAGTCCTTATTGGGAGTCACCAGCCGTGCGCATCTCACGAAACTCCAAGGAGACTCAAACCCACGACTGTCAAAATGAAAAACCCCAAATCTCGTCACATTATCCACAACCTACGGGTAGTTCAGAGGGAGAATTATTTCACAAGACGAGTAAAGCTTCTGTCTGAGAAGTCGTCAGATGAGCAGCCAGTCGGCACCTTACCATATGGTGTGGGTTCCGTGATTGAAGAATCAGTAGAGCTATGTCCCAAGTGCCAGCTACTCACAATGCTGATCGGCCGTTCGTAGCCGAACGTTACTGGGATGCTTTGGGTTTGGGCGTCTAGGGAGTTTCGTGAAGGATGCACGTCTGATGATTTCCAATACGGACGAAATAGCTCTAAAGTTTACATATATCATTCCACTGCAAGCTTAATGCTCCCGCAATGCCGGCGAAACAACTAGACTGCACATGAACCGTCTCAAAATAAGGCCAGTTGTTGGCAGTATGTCAAAATGTTGGTAGCTCCGGTGCCACTGTTCAGTCCGGATGGGTGAACGGTACATCAACGTGAACAGCGGTATATATGCCCCTTAGGTGACATCTTGACGTATCACCACCTCGAGCAAGCTCATCCATCGTGTTCTGCGTAAGTCAGAGGAACCCGGTTTCCACATCATTGCAACTGAACAAAAACAGCTGGCCCCGTTGGTTCTTAACAGGTGGCTGTTATTCTGTTCGCCAAACCTGGAAATTTTCGCCACCAAACGGGGAGACATCATCCGTTGGCGGTGGTGACGTCTGCTAGTTTTGTGATGACATGTTTGCAAGCTAATTGCCAGGTTCGGTAAACAGATCAACACCCACCTAATGAACAGCGAAGAAACATATCCGAGCTACCAGCAATTCGCTGTACAATCAGTAAATAATTCCGATGGATCCTCTGAGTGGTAGCCGAATCTACACATTGGGCTGTATTGCCTGATGCTCGCAAGACATGGAAAAATTTGATGCAGAACACCGTTATTGATCTATCTCATTTGTCAGGTCGTCTAAACGTCAGTCTGCACAAGACGCAATCCAATGGTTTTACCCAACCTGTCTGCACAGTTCAGTTGAATTTTGAGCTTTTCAAATGATAACAGTTAAGTTGAGAAATTCTGTTCATCACGGGCAGGTCAGCAATTTCGGGACGCCATTACTCGCCGTTGAGCTCAGCCCCTTGTTGTACCTTTGCACTGATCATCCTTCTTCAGGAATATATCTGCAACCAACCTGCAATCACCATAGGATTCCAACAAGGACGCTTCGAACTATCATCCTCAGCACGTGATCATCGCCTTGAATACCATCAATTTGGGTTGTCGCAAAATGTGGTCAGTTGATACCTAGTTCCGATCACGACAACTTCACTCTCACTTCTCTGAACATGTCACTATGAGACCAACATGTGACTGAAGTCTTTGATACGACATTCGGTCCACTTATAGGCATCAGAGTTTGCCGTACAGACTATCAGTTGATACACATGCACACATCCAGGACAGATTGTTTGCAATTTGCGACGCCTTATGTTGTGTTCATAACAAACGAAGTGCCGTCCTACCAAGCATTCCGTTGGGACTACTCGTCGCTGTAGAATCGACAGACATAAATTTCCCCTTCATCGGTAGGCGAATGCACTATTTAAAATGGAAATCAGACGAGACTAGAGAACAACGGACCTACAATTTGTGAAAATATAGTTTCAGACGAGCTGGTCAGTTTCAGGCGTGATCGAATACATTGTAGAACTATTTGGTTATTCTACCCCAATAACATCATCGTTTTACATTTGATCACAATGCATCAAATGGATTCTTTGCGTTGTGTGCTGGAGTGTGACTCTGTGTCCTGTTGGGAAAGATCTACCTTTGTGTTCATCCTATCAAACATTTCCGGTTCAGGCGAAACCAATGATTTTATTGTTTGTCGTCCTCTCTATTTTTTCGGCGGTTTTGAATGAACCGCACAAGTCGTAACCGGTATGACTGACTGCCCACACAGATTGGTGGTCAAATATTTCAATAGGTGTAACGAATTAGAAATATTCTTGAGAAAAGGAGGCAAACTGAAGGCATTCCTTGAGTTTACGAACCTAGTTGAACTTGGTAACTGTGGCTGAAGTCACTCTGAAACCTCTAGTGTACCGCGTGCTTCGTGGAACTTTGTGTCTGTTCTGGACGTGGATGGTTGTGTTGATAAAATTCTGGATTATCGTTTCGACCCGTGGGTTCGATCGCAACATGGGCGCCTTGAAAGTCCTTACAGGTCTCAGTCCTTATATTATTCTCACAAGTTGCTGAGAAGAGGAATACACAGGAATACACAGGAGTGCTATAGATCTTATCAGACAAGCGTTTCCCACCCCCTCGATGAACATCTGTAAGCATTCCTTAGCTAATCACTCATCACGATCCGTCAAGTGTTCTAAAACAGCGGTGGTGGCCAGCTGGTTCGCTTAAAGAATAATATGGGCGAATATTTCGTCCCACGAAATGTGTGAATTCAAAATATAGTGGTTAAGTTGTGGACTAGAGAGAGGTCAGAATTTGGAGGCAAATGAAAACTATAAGGAAACGTTATTCCGAAAAGCATAGTTTCGGCCACCTTAGAAAAGGTTTTGAGGGTGCCGTGGGATACAAGTTTGAATCAAGCAATTCTGGTATGTAGATAAGATTATCCTGGATGTAGTCTCTACCACGTACTCGTGCGTTGCAACCCAGTATTCCGGTGAGTTTCAGGATCCAGACAGATGTCCGATTGTGAGTCGAACTCAAAGTGCCAAACGGAATACGTAAAAATTAAACCACACTTGCTGCGTCAGCAAAGACATCAGGCGCACTGAACGATGTTAAACCAAATAGTAGGAACCGCGGGAGACAGTAGACAGTAGACGTAAATGTGTCACAGTAACTTTTTCAACGTTAGATTCGTGAGACTTTGATGGATATAGGGAAACTCGCTAATTCCAGTCTTCAACTCCAGACATCAACTTAACTGAGAGACAAAACAGCATGGTTTCTTGAACCTTGACGACGGGATTAAACCTGATTTGTTTTTCAGGAGTCTGCGCGATGGTATACGGAGTGTAACAGAGTGCGTGCTCTACACGAGAAAAGGTCGACTGATTAGCGTTGACGAGCCAGAATCCCATTTGCTTCCGAATGCGGTCACAATTTTTATCTGTGAACACATTTTGAGATGTCGTTTGAGTGACTTCGCCTGAGATTTCATCCTGCAAGTGAAGTCAATTTATAATGAGATGCGGAGATGCACTGCCCCCCTGTTTCAGCCTTGTTGGCAATTACCGGTATTACGCTTTTCACAACTCCAGGAAGATTCAAACTCGTGACCTTTTTGCCGGTAGTTCGAACACTTAACCGTTCGATCGTGAGTTACTGATCAGCATTCACGCTTTGAGCATAAGTTTTTAAATTATATCATCATCAGCTGTAAATAACCGAGTACTTGTCGTATAGTGGTTATAGATGCCACGATTTTGTTCGCCGATGATTTGGGGAAGTGGGATCGACAGCTACACATTGGATGCGGTCGCTGATATAATGGATGCCTAAATGCAGTGGTGTCAGTTGGCCTTTTACTGGGGCGATCGTGGAGGGAGCTATGTACTGAAGTCAATGGCTTGGGTGCATGTGCACCACTGATGGCTTGGCTGGCCCATGATTGACAATGCTTTTGACCATTGATATGTCCCGTGTCTGGATTCCCATCCAGGGAGACAGTAATGACCAACGCAGCTGAGTTTGCTGGTACTGGCCTTGATATTTTGTTGCCAAGTCAGGGATTCAATTCTTTGATCAGATAAGTCTTATGAGACATCATTTTGGTCGACGCAATCTTGAACCACGCAGGTGGTGTAAACGAGCACCCCGTTTTTTAGGTTTTGGAATCCACTGGACCAATGCTATGGAATGATTCAGTGTTTCGTTTTAATCTCAGAAGTTATGGGAAGTTCCCAGCAGAGTGATGAAATAATGGTTGTTTCAAACCCACCTCAACAGCCTTTTGTCTACCTAATTCAGAAGACTACCAAACGGCTTTAGAAGGAGCATTTGTGCCCCACGAGTAACCTTGCTCCCTGGTTTTGAAACCTGTTCGTTTTGAAAGAGGGTGGCATTCAAGGAGCCAAGTAAGCTGTGTTTTTTTCGACGTTCACAATGGCGGTTTGTGTGGATGTGCAAGCACTGCGTGAAAATACTCTGCATTGTGACATTGTATCAGAATGTGTTGTCATTTGTGTTCGCATCAACTGGCACGCACCATTCTTGATGGGTATTTGCATAGAAGACCTTAGGTTGTGAAAGTTTGACTGCAAATTTCCTCTTAGTAAGCTCAATGGATGCATGAAGCCAATCCACTACCAAAATAGGTCCTCGAGCGTTTGTCTGACTGTAGTTGCAATAAACAGCAGCTCTCCGTAGAGTTCTCGATTATCCACGAATTCACATGTGAGCTGCTGTCAGTCTCCTCATGTTATCGAATAACGCAGCAATCGTTTTGTGACGACTTTTTGACGGTGGCTAATCCCAACACACTGGTTCCCCTACGTTTTTTTGAAATGGACATCGAGTTTCATAACATCACCCGAAAATGATTTCCTCTCCAAATGAACTTGTACAAGCCACTCTGTTTAGTTACTTCTACGGGATATTACATTAGGGCGTCTGTTGCTTGGGTTTTCCACAAGGTTTGAGTATCAGAAAACTGGATCATCAGAAATCCTCTGCTTTGACAAGACAGTCGTACTTGGATAAAAGACGCCATTGTCTATCTGTCAGAAGCTGACACGATTGCAATTGTGCCCCACTGATTACTCAAAGTAATGCCCATTAAATTTGCTTGGTGGATAAATTTCATACAGTTTTTGAATTTCCAAGGTTTGATAAACCGAACGTTGTACCTTTTTATTGGTAACTGGTAAACTAGCAAATGACTGACGATGCTGTGTATTTGAACGTTGCGCTACATTGTTTGTCATTCACTCTGCTAGACCTATAATTATCTTTTAGCCACGTGGTTATCACCATTTCCCGACTTCACTTATCATACGGGTAATTCACAACTCGAATTCTGACACTATAATTAAATAGTTTTTATATGTTTTCTATGGAATACCTAATACTTTGGTTTTCCTTCTCAGGAAACAGATGACACCCACAATCACCAAATTCCAAGTTTGGAGATTTGGCGGATTTTGACGTTAGTTCTTTGTAACGATAAGCAACCATTTGTAGATTAAAATTATTCCTGTGAAATTTAACTCCCAAGTAGTATTCAAAATCAGTCACGTTTGTTGATGCACCGCAAATAGTTAAGTCAATATTGGGGACCACGTTATTCCGTAGAACAAGATAGCGCACCCAAAAGCACTTTTAAATTTATGAACCAAGTGAAAAGAAAGATACTCCAAGTTGGACCATCGAACAGGATTAGGCTGACATACACTCAGAGCAAACCATACCACTAAGAACTATTTTTTAGATCTTTCAGATATTCAACTGAGATTTGTTCTGTAAGTGAAATCAAGCTATGCTGAAAACTGAGCAGCACTTATCAGCTATTTCCTCCTCGATGGGAATCATCACCAGTGCCCATCTCACGAAACTCCAGGGAGTTTTGAACCTTCGACTCAGCTGCTTGTAGTTGGGGCACTCAATCGTATGGCCACAAGCGGCTGATCACCAGTGGGATTAACTCGCATCTAGACGGGATATAGCGCCACTCATCCATCAATTATTGGATCCACATCAATTGGTCACGTATTGGCTGACTCCTCGAATGATGACTTCTCAGATGGAAGCTTCACTCATCTTGTGAATTTATTCTTTCTCCTTCACTTACAGGACGAAATCTCAGTTGAAAACTACCAAACCATCTCACACCATCATCACAAAATACAATGCGAGTTCTTTGCTCCCGTGTTCCCGAGACCTGATCTGTCTGGCCATACTGAATTGCCGCTAACGTCGGACGAATTCTAAACTCTTGTATCTACACCGACATAATAGCCCAGTCAGTTGATATTTCACGCCTGGCTGCCAACGTATCCAGGGTAATCCGGTGACATTTGGGAGAATTATGATGTCTGACGTTGGTTCAGTTGACAGAAAAGTAGTAATATAATTTAGAAAAG
Organism: Opisthorchis felineus; assembly: GCA_004794785.1. NCBI lineage: Eukaryota > Metazoa > Platyhelminthes > Trematoda > Opisthorchiida > Opisthorchiidae > Opisthorchis > Opisthorchis felineus. The sequence continues at coordinate 287,909 of SJOL01005211.1, forward strand.
GCGTGCTGAAGGCGTGCTTGAGTGCACCGTGCTTGTTGCATATTGCATATCTGTCCTCAAATACCGCGCTCTCAACTATTCTACAAATTGTTTACGACCGAAAAGTACAACATTTAGGAGAAAATGTACCTAATTTAACCGATTTTTTGTGTTTATCTTTCAGGCAAAGTTGTCATGCGAACGAGTCAGAGTGTACCACCGATCAGTTACGACAACTAAAAGAAGGCGTTTCAAGTCCGCGCTAAAAGTTGTCTATTCAGCTGTCTAATTTCGTTCCAGAAAAGCGCGAAACATATAATTCAGATGATTTCCAAGATTCTCCTTGGTATTTTTTTTCCCAGAGGCTATTTGCTGACCGTCTTTCTCTATCACTGATTAGTGTCTGTTCCGAAGAACCCCTTGTTATTCTTCAAAGCAGCTGCTTCAGGTCTCACGAAATGACGACTACTCAAACCAAACGGGAAGTCAAACGGGAGGATAAGTGAACCTCTGGTACAAACCACCATTCTGATTGTGCCACTGATTTTACTATACTACTGCGCGAGTACCTTTGAGTAATACCTTCAGGACGTTTCGTCCCTTTTACGTCGATTCACTGCTGGAATGGGGCGACGGGGGTTTGAATGCAATTGCTATAGAAATTTGAGGAAGACCTGAGAGGTGTGAAGCTCTCCAGGACTTGACCCACATTGTGAACACCTCTTGACATCGGATCGTCTTCACATTTCTATCTATGCACCACGTGATTCACATCTTATGAGTGGCCGCAATACACAGAACTCCTGAGCCACAGCGTCAATTTTGCCCAGTCTCATCATGCCATTAACAGAAAATACGGTACTCTTTGAGTTTTCTACTGCTTTTCATCCCCAGGAGTGTCTTTTGGTTCACGCCACGTGCACCTAAAGTTTTCATTTTAAGATCTCCTAGACTCTTCCTCGTTTCTAGTAATTTATAACAATGTCTTCTGAATGTCTGGACGATAACAACCTTGTGACTACTGTGGAAATCACATAAGGAATTCATAAATAGCATTGGTAGATATCATTTGTCCTCTTCTATTAGGCAGAGGTGTGGTGAACCAGCTGTTCAATTCCCGTGCATAAGCATGGTAATGACAGCTGAGTCGGTCAGGCATCTATCCATCCAGTAAGTGGAAGGTCGGCGGTTCGAGTCCGTCCCTATGTGTGTCTTTTTATTCAGCCTACGTGCATATGAACTTTTCATTTCGGGATCGACCAATTACCCTAGTCCACATCCTAACGAGTACCAACTGTCCTGATGAAATTTGTGTTGCACATCTGAAGGAAAAGCCTTACTGGTTTTCCTAAAATGCATGCATGATAAATTTTTTTACATGGTTTTCATTTTACAATCCGCTTATAAATGCCGAAAGTTAAAATCGTATCTCCAACTGCTGTATAGACAGCTGCAAATTTTTTCATGGAGGATATTGCGTTAATCAGTGTGGAACTAAAATTTGCGTCAATCAGGTATTCATCCATATTCCATTCTGTGTTTTGACGAATTTCGTCGTTTCGGTTCAAGCAAACTGGTGCGACAAATTTCGGCTATCGTGGAGTTTCTGACCATAAAACCTGATCGAATTTGTGAAATTCTGATGTTTCAAAAAAATGTTAGCTCACTTTTTATGGAGATGCGAGTCTAATCTTGCAATCACTTCTATAGGAAAAAACGTTCACACGTCATCTTTAAACGCTTTAAGTTTCGCCATTTCTACATCATTCTTGTATGTACAGATTCAGCTGGGTTCCAGGTGAGTCTCTCGCAAAACCAAATTTGTTTGCAAATGAGTGTATTTCGCTAATACCGAGAACAGCCTAGAAAAAACTTTGTGGTCATGTGCTAAGTCAGATTCTTTGAACTTTACTCCGTGTTACAGCCAAACTGTATCTTCGAGTGATGCGTAATACCAGAACCTCCGGGAAGGTAAAGCAAAGTGGGAGCTGGGTTGCTATACGGTACTATTAACGTAAGACATTAATCTACAAAATGTACAAACCTCGACAGTGGATACTCGTCCACACCAAATGGTCCACTTGGACTACAAAAGTACGAACCAAATGAACAAAACAGGCTCCCACGTGAGGCAGTCACACGTTCATAAGGTCGGCCACAAAATGGCTGGATGATCTCAAGGTCAAATCAGTGAAGTGGTAGGGACAAACAAATGCCAGTTCATGCGCACGCACCAAGCACAAAGGTGGAGCGGGGGTTACAAATAGGGGCAGAAGAGACGTGAGGAATTTCAAATGTCAAAGTAATGGACGGTGTACTCAGCTTACAGGAAGTGATCCACAAAACCTTCAGGACTTCCAGATCAGGTGGGGCCACACATACATGTAACTTGGAGCAAAATATTACTGTGCCCTTTTCGAAGGCATTTAGTTGATTTGGGATATTCAAGACTGTCCTCTAAACATCGGATGACGTTTATTTCTTTGTTGGTATATATATCTTATACAACAAATCCCGTTAGTGGTGCCAGTTCACAGCCGCAACCTTGTCAGGCAGTATCGACCCAGAATGTAATGTACAAAGTCATTCATAAATTACCATGAGCAACTGATGACCGGCAGACTTTTGGAAAACGGATGAACTTCGAATTGGAATTTACCCGGAAGATTCTGTAGTCTTTGCGTCGTTGAAAAATGTTGCTTTTTATAGCACATTTCGAAAATTATGTTCTGACAGCACTTTCTCGATCGATTCAATCATGCAATATATCGCTTCTACAGTGACCTTCAGAGCCTCAGACAGGCAGTTTTTCCTTATATCCAGTGCTACTTTCGCATAAAAAACCGCCTCAGCAATAAGTAAAACATTCCAATTTAGGCGATTTCTCCGTGATGGATTTCTGCGAGTCCACCCGTTCGGGGTGAGAAACGACTGCAGTCTGGAAGTTCCATACTTCAGTATTTGGAAATATGGTTTTCCTTATAGGCGGTTAAACAATGTCCCGGAAACCGGAATGTTGCTGAGGAAGAGAACCTACTGAATTTATTGCTTGCGATAATTTTCAACTGAATGCGCTGCAAATAGGGTACCCCATGTTTCACGTATGAGGATATTCGTGGCTCGAAATATCTTCCTTCGTAGGACAGTACTAATAATGTCGATGAAAATTCATTCGGAGCCAAGCAATTTCACTAGACTGATTGCCCCAAAAAGATTATGGATTTTCAAGGATTTTTGCCCTGCCGTCTATCAATTTTGTGGTCACAAAGTTTTAGGACGCTTCCAGACCACGGGATACCACCTTGTTCAAAAGAAAAGCAAAACTTAATCAAACAGAAGTTAGACAGCCTCATCGTACTCATCCAAGAAATAGAAAACACGTACGACTGGGCTGTTTTGATACTCGAGCTCGGAGTAACTCAGTGGACTTAGTGGCCGCAAGGCAGGAAGGCAAGAACCCAACCCCAGCATCTTGACTGATCCCGTCTAGGCTTGGACAA
>SJOL01005211.1:296065-363376 GCA_004794785.1 Opisthorchis felineus
GGTGTCTCGTTCTTGCTTGGAATCATCAACGATGATCGCCTCACCAAAGCCCAGAGTGATTAAAACTTGTAATCTTCGTACTAGCGGTCGAACACTATACCACTCGGCCACGCGGGGGCTGAGCTGTAATTTAGTCAACCCACCCCCCGGCCACGTGATTCAAATCACGTGGTCAGGCTGGCTTCAAGAGTGACGAATTCTTAGATGGAAGTTTCACTCGTCTTGTGAATTACTCATGCACTTTTGGGAGTATGATGAGTCGTGAGAGTATCGTTCGGCCACGAGTGGCTAGTAGGCTGTGTGATTAACATTCACAGTTAGGAAACTACTGGCTGGGAGGTCGGGGATTCGAAACTTCCTAGAGCTTCGTAAGATGTATATTGTTGATGATTCCAGTAGGGATGAAACTGCCGTGTAGCTCGGCTTTCCAGTGTACATTAATTTCAATTACAGGATGAAATATCAGTTGGAAGTTTCCAAACCTCGCGTTGCTATTGACAACTACACACGGACGGTTGTTCAGCCGTTATCAGTCGAAGTTCTCATATGCCCACACATCGTACATAGCTTGTGCTTACCGAATGCATTGCGAGTATTTGCTGGGGTGACACCCTTTCTGAGAACAAAGGGATTAAGTTTCGAATTCCCCGAAACAAGACAGAAGCAATACAGGTACTTGTTCAGCTGTAGATGTGTCACGGCGGCCAGAATAGGTAAGCCAACAAAATTATATCACTTGTTAACTGTCGGGTTTTTTCATGAACTAAGAAGCAGAGAATTGTTTGTTGATCTGATAGAAATTTCATTACAAAATATTGTGAGGCATGTCCATTTCTTGCTGTCGTATAGAAGAACAGTTACTTCAGGTGTACCAGTAAACACAAAAGCAATCTAAGATCTGCGAATGGTTCTGAAAATATCCGTGATTTCCACGGCTTTTGAAGTTAACTGACTATTTATTTAGTTAGTGAAATCAAAAGGACACATTTGCACTCGTATTTTTGTTACCTTCTGGACGCATTTCTCGCCCCATAATTCGACTTCACCCAGCCAAGACAATTACTGGGTGATCACTCGAAGCGTCGGTTGAACCACTCATATCGCGCGAGCTTGAACACGTTCAACTGTTCAGAGTGATAACTCAAGTGTATCTAGCGCGCACTGGTGGAGTGGTCGAAGTCCGCCCACTTCGCAAATCAGATGTTCGAAGTTCAACCCTCAGCACGAATTTGTACTACCGACGAGCCCTAAAAAAGCAATGAAACTCGAATCCAGTGCTTTCTCTTCTCTTGTGTGTACTCACCACAATAATTCCGCCAGGACAGGATGAGGACTCTTCAGACGAGAGTGTCGTGAATTTTCAGGTAGAAGCTGGTCCATGCCTTGACACGAGCTTCTCATAAATATAGTGTAATTTCTGAATCAAAAACGCAATTTCTACAAAACGAATTGAAAGAGATGGGGCCACCTCAAAAATGGAATGGACTATGAGCAGATTTTTCATAATTTCGAACGCTAAAACCTACTTCACCTGATCATAGATGGATACTAGATGTATTTGGAAGATGATCTGGTGTTCGACAGATTCACTTATTTCATATCAATTTGGTTTCCACAAGAGACTCAACGGAATCTCTCGTTTATGATAGTCTTCAACTGAATATGCTTCACAAAGGCCTCCTCATGTTTTAGTTGGTGCGACATTCGAAATCTGTCCGATTTGGTTCCAGTACAACATAAGGAAACTCGGGGACTGTGCGTAACTGATGAGCCCAAAGCAGAAGGTCGAAACCGGTCTTGGGCTGTCGAAGAGTTTTCAGCAACCTTATGAGTAGTCTCATCCATGGTCTGGTGTTATTTGTTAGAGATACTCCAAAGCAATGAAAATTGATGCCGTAAGCAAACTTGCAACTGAATTCGGGTGGTCACAACCAGTGTTAGCTCCATTACGATTTCTAAACGAGCAGTTACATTCCCCCCCTGGCAACACAAGTTTGTATAGTTAATAGCATCAGGATTTCCATCATGACACAACCAGCCCTTGTTTACAGTAAAAAACAACCAATCGGCTTATTATTGCGGGAAATCTTTCATATTCGGCATACACACATCTCCAATAGGCCTGTTTTGTTTTTTACTCAACAGCTGGCGTCGGTTTACTTAGGGCTGATAAATACTAACTGCGATTTACCGATGAAAATCTGATTTCGTTATCTGTGGCAGTTGGTTCTACGCTCGTACCTTGTATTCCCATTATGAAATTGTACATTTGTGTCTGTTATCTGTTCCTTTGTCCGTACTGGTTCAGATAATCCAGTATTCCTACCACCCCCCACACCCAATCACACTGCGGCCCGCCAGTGTGTTCATCCTACATGCAGTCTGACATTGATTGTCTGATATTCAAAATCATTGGTTATGGACGCAAAAAGAGACCATTTGTTTCTCACTGACGTCAGCTTCTTTTTTCGAGTAATACTCATTGAGTTCAGAACAGCTAAGTGTTAAGACTAGAGGAAGACTGGTGTTATGTTTGTTTTACTGCACACGAGGAGTCGTTGCTTCTTCTCCGTTATTTGAAAGGGGCTATCTTCCGGGCTCGGACGACACGACAACTCATCTCTTCCGATATATATACTGGCATAACATACTGTAAAAAACAACCTACAAATCAAATATCTCATTCAAACAACAAAACGAAAAATTCAAATTTTTGAGCTGCAACACCCATTCCATACCGAGCTTCCATGATACCCGAAATGAAGCAAAAGAGCTGAAATGCTCTCAGGCTGCCGAAGGTTAGAAATGAGCAGTCCAGATGCAGGGGCTGAGTTCGAACCACGAACTTTCCAGTCACTAACTTCCTTTGAGCTGGCTAGGTCTTTTAAATATTTTTAAGAAGTAACTTACAATGTCTTTATGAAACAACATAGTTAAAAACTATTGCAGAATGGGCCGAAAACAAACCTGGAGTTTATCCTGAGACCAGCAACACAACAGAAGACTGACCTATGTTTCACTCTAAGCTTTGTAAGCCTTCTCGTCTACTTTCGTGAGAACGCGACAATCTGATGATAAGTCTGGTTAATACCGGTCACACTTGCGAAGGTAGCATCTGGCATTATCGGCTCGACCCACCTAGGTGCATTACTCATGAATTCTTCACCGACAAAGTTTGCAGCCACTGAGCCCATTAATTTGTGCAACGCTTAAAGAGAGAAACGGGTTGAATTGGCCTGCAACGTCTTGTCTTGTGGCTATTATCTGATCGTGAGGTATACGCCTGAAAGGTTCCGTTAGAATTAGAAAATAAACAAACTGTAAGACACTGAAGTCCATTTTGGGTGCCTGCAATAATTTTTGTGACCTTGAACCCGTAAGGAGTCAAGGGAACTTCACGGTTCAAGTTTATTTTGTCTGAGCAACAAGTTTCGCGCTTCACTAGCCAAAATCTCCCTGACACTACCAGCAGTCTATAAGTAGCTGGGACGAGGAATAAAATTCCTCTGAAAAGTGACACTTCCATCCAAGTATTCGTCACCCAGGGAGACAGTCAACCAGCGCGAGACCAAGTAATGTGGATCTCGTGATTGTAGGATGAGTGACGCCATATCCTGTCTAAGTGCGGGCTAATAACACTGTTATCCAACGGCTCTTGGCTGAGCAGTTAAGTGTTCAGACCGCTGACCGGGGAAGACTTGGGTTCGAAATTCCCCGCTGGAGTTTCATGGGTTATGCGATGCTGACGATTCCTAATAAGGATAAATCAGCTCTAAGGTGCTGCTTCTAACAGGAATCTCGAATGACCGAGATATTCGTTGCAAATCTCCTGCATAAAACCCTATCTATTAGTTGGCTGAATACGACTTGGAATTTTGTTTTTGCCATCGGATTTTCTTCCCAACTTTTCCGTCTACTTGGTTACACATCCCCATTTACTATTCCTAACACACCTTTCCGGAGAAAGCTGAAGGCAACCTGGTAGGCTTCTGCATGGTACAGCGGCATCCAATCTAAATTTTCTGCTCCTTGCAACACTTGTGTTGCACGGCTGTGTACAGCTCTCTTGGTGTAGAGATGGCTTTCTTCCAGGAGCACTCTGAGTGGAAGCTGACGAAATGCGACGCTTTGGCGCCTTCCACGAGAGTAGTCTCTCTTTAAATGAGCCCCATCAGCATAATTTTTTTAACTGTGAGGATCACGTAACAACCAACGGCCCTGGGTTAATAGTTTCACAATAGTCTTTTGAAAACGTCAACTTTGGTCTCGCTTGAAGATGATTATTTACAATATCATCCAATAAACTGTTTGTCCTCATTAGTTTATGGGTGTGAGTTGACTCAGCACTGACCCACCAACGGATATTTTTTTGAATTAACTCTGTCCTAGCAGCGTACAGACGATGCACACCAATACAAAACGCACGCCCACTGATACAACTCACCACCTCGTTTCATGGTGGTACACCAGTGATGTCACTTCGAATGATGAGGAAGAGTTCGCAATTAATTTGCCGAGCTCAGGGGAAATTTTGAGCGCATTTATATAACCTGAGCCACCAAATACTTCTCAGTGGCCTGAATAATTTCAAACTTGTTCCCTGAAGTTCACATAACTGAGTCCCTCAACTTGGCAATTAAGGTTTGATTTTTGGTGCATTGCCTGCTAAAGTTTGCTTCATTTTTATCTTATAGCCTTACATTGCACATAACTCTTGCTCGGTACAAAGAAAACACAGTTCCTTAGCTCACGTACCGCCCTGTGTCTACGAGTACACTTAAACCAAGTTATCGATCTTCCCGCTTCTGCCGCTCAGCCCGGATCAACGGTCGACATTTTTTTGGACCAATCAGAGCGCAGACAACCTGGCTCACAGCCGATTGGTCGAATGACCAGCCGTGGTCATTGTTAGGGTCTGGTGTCGGCGTAAATTCATTGGTATTTATTGATGCAGAGTGAAGCAATATCATATGGTCTGTAATTTCCGGTACTTAATGGATGACACACAGTTGTGCAAAGACTAGCTGAGTGAGTCTCTGCGCACCGTTTGGCGTCACATTTGTGTTACTTTTTGGTTGTTGTTATCTTTCATCTCATATGGTCGTTGATATGTAACGCTATTAGGTGTGGGTTCATAAAGATGGTGAAGTATCAGTGCGTACAAAGAGACTCCAGTGTGTCGAAAGTGTAAAGCAGATGCAATGTGAGACTGCTTGTTGCTAGTGTGATGAGATTTTAAAATTTTATTGGAGATTTTGTCCTGCAAGTGTAGATTCCCTTTCTGAAGTTTCGTGAGATGCACACGGCTTACGAGTTCCACTAAGAAAGAAACAGCTGTGAAGTGTTCTGCCAAATAAGCATAGATTGTTTTCAGCTACGGCGAGAAGTCACCTTTGGATATGTGACCATATTTTTGGATGAATTTGGAATTTGGGCTTATGACGGCATCTTTAAGGTCACTTAAAATCTGCTATTCCGCCACACCTAGTTTGAAAGAATGCATTAGTTCCGAAAATAATAATAGTAATCGTTCAGTTGTAGCACCCTTTCGATGCCTAGCTGCCGCACCACAGGAAGGAAGCACGAGGGCTGGGATACTGCCAGGTTGCCCGAGCCTAGACAGGAGCAGTCGAGATGCAAGGATTGGGTTCGAACCACAGACATTCCGGTCAGTAAATTCGCGCTCTGACCACTGAGCCATCTCGTCCCATAAGTTCAGAAAGCGTAAAACCAAATTCTGACCTGCTAGAACGCCAGTATCAGTATCAGTATCGTCAATGGAACTGATCACGTGACAATAATTGTCATGCGCATTACCAGCCAGGTAGAACTAGCGACCGTTGCATAGGTAGACATAAAAGAAGTGGAAATTCAGGTGATCTATTGGTTTAATTCCGTCCATAAATGACAATGGACGGCTATGTGCCTCCTCAAAAAACCCGCAATAAACTTTTCACTTCATTTCCTTAGCCCAATCACTTGATCTCGACTGTTTCCACAAAGACATGCCGTAGCCAAGATAAGTCACAGCATACTTGTCAGAGCGTTCGTAGCAGATATACTGTTTACGGCAGTTGTTTCTCGAGAAAACCAATCCTTTCTTCTAAGAACTCATTTAAGCCATAGTTCCAGAAACCCAGTTGTTTTTTGCATTCACAAGCTAAAATACCTCAAGCAAACCCTTCCATTCACCTCCCACATCCTCCGGTTTTTGTTATTAAAGCTTATTAAAGCGCACTAAACTGCGACTTATACATAAGCATACCACTTTGGTTTTGACGCGGGACTTACTTGGAACCCAGCTGAATTGCTCGTTTATTATGTTCTTCAGAAACCTTATCTTTATCTTTTCAAAATTGGTATCGACAACTTTTATGATTATTCACATCGGTCTTCGATGATTTTTGTTACAAATGAATTAGTGAAATTCAAAAGGCAAGTGACAACTAATAGGCCAGCCGATATCGGCTCGGTGCCGTCGAACCACATCAGCATTTTCTCTGAGGGTCAGAAGGAAGGCTGTATATTTTCTCTACTCCTGGGCAACCACTAATGGCTGGTACAGGCTTCATCTACTAGACGGGAAGTTGTGAGTTCAAAATTACATGAAGAATCGTAAAAGCCAACAGCGGATGGTGCTAAGTAAAGTGGAAACAGTTGTTCTCGGCTTTTCTGCATAAATGAACTTCAATCCCAGGGCTGAATCTCGATTTTAAACACATCCTGTCGCTTCCGCTTTGCTCGAAGTGCCTCCAGGGTCAACAGAATTTTGTGATGTGCTGTTTGAATGGACATAAGCAACACATAATTGACACAACAAATCAATATGTCCACAAAGATCATCATTATAGATCACCGTGCACCAGAAACTGTACGACGACCACCCGGTGTAGGAATGATGGAACGGCCCCATCGAATCAGGCTTAATACGGCCCTGGTCTCTAGTAATGACTACAGCCACTGTGATCTTTACAGACAACATATATGACAACGGCGTCAGAGAATTTTCTGACAATTTCTATGCTCAGTTTCACAATGAGCGATGCATTATAATGCACGCATAAAGCACACAAATTTTCATGATAGTACCTTCTACCAAGAAAGAGGAGCAGATTAGGGCCAAATCTAACTCACATTTAACTTCAGATAGAACTATTGGACAACCCGGGGTCGAACAAAGGAACAGATCCATTATTGGAGTAAGAAAAAGAGGAAGGAAGAAGTTGGTCTCCGTATCGAACCGTAAACCATCAAAGTGATCGATTACACACTCTTCGAGCTACAGAACGGGTTAAATCACAGGGCGGACCAACCTACTCATTCAGTGAAGCGAGGTTATTATGTGCTTTGTGTCGGCAGAACGAAACTAGGTGCAAGTCTCTGGATGCTTCGGATTTAGCGTAAGTGGCGTACCTATCAGACCATATGCAGACCTATAGAGGAAAATGTTGGTAGCTCAGGTAGCGCAGATGGTCGTTGGCATGTTCGCTGAGCTGGGCAATTTGATTGAAATTTGACTGTAATCAAATTGCCCAGCGCAGCGAACAAACCAACGACCATATATGCACACCTGTTTGTAACGCATGATTGCAGGTATTATGAGTAGTCGTTTTCAAGTAGCTTGGAACCAACGAGAAGTGCATATTTACATCAGTTTCGGTCTTTCAACTTCGTTGTTTGCTGCCGTGGGCAGTGCAACAAAGCACACTTGACCGATGCAGTTCTGAAAGGGCATACATGTATCCAGTCTTCTGACGGTTGTTTACTCAAACACGAATGGACAAATTCTACCCTGTAACAGTCAGAAATTGCGTTGCGTTTGTCCGAACAGCCTCCTGATGTCGAAGTTTGTTGCTGTCATCTTGAAACGATACATTTCTATCGTGGTTAGGCAGAAACGTCCGGGTAAAAGTTGATATTATATCTAAACGAAACACGCTATTCAAAAGGTTGCTGAAAACTCTTCGACAGCCAACGACCGATTTTCCCTCCCAGGGGTCACCAGACTGGTCCAGCTCCCGAGTTTCCGCAAACCTTATTTTCTGCTTGAATCCAAATTGGACGCATTTCGCGAGGTGAACTCATTTGCAACCAATTTATTTCTATTGGGAGACTCAGCTGAGTACAGCCGAATCCCTCTTGTGCAGCACATCTGGTTGAAGAAGCACATCATAAAAGAGATATTCAACTGTATTCAGTTGAGTCTCCTGTTAAAAACCACCTAATAATGAACCGTTGTTCACCCCTTACCAATCAGCTGTTTTATTGATTGTCATACCGCTTTAAATCGGGTGATGTTTGATATGAAGATGAAATTGTATGGTGCTGATAAAATTTGCGAGCGGCTGTTGATTAGTAACCCGTAGATGATACGAAAAGCCTATATTCGAAATGACCTTCTCGACATGCTGAAGTTTACACAGACTGCTACATTGAGATAGCCACTTGTGAAGCCCTCTTTCTAATTCTGCATAAGGTTCTGGCAAGCAAAATTTCGGGGACCTCCTTTTGTGGGAGACACCTCCAGAAAAAGGTACCCAAGGAATAGTAGGCAGTCTTTTTCTACCAAAACGGACTGTATAACTGTCACAAACCAGTGTTTATGATAGTAAACCAATGTATCAAGGACTGATTCAGGAATTTTAACCATTTCTGCAATGTTATATCAATGTTATATTTTTTCGGGGCAAAAGCTTCTTCATCTTGTTCTTCCTGTGTACTGCTCATCCACTGCTTTAGAGGACAAAATCCATGAATGGGATGAAGTTTTCGCAGAAATTGAAATTCTTTTGAATCATGTGGCTCCTAGCCATTGAGTAGTTGGCTAGCAAATCTGTTCTCACCATTGGACAGTTCACATGCCTGAGACAGATACGTGGATTGGGATTGTACACATAAGATTTGTACAAAGTCCTTGGAAGCACAGTAAGGGATGCGTGGAGTAGTTGGATTACGGCTGCTTCAGATGCTGATGTAAGTCATGAATTGACGAAGCGAAAAACGGCATTGAGAACTACCAGCAACAGCCGAGTCACTGGAAATTGGGATACTTCATTTCTCTTCTCTGTGTCCATGAGCAGCCTGTGAAGGCTGTGCGATCAACAATTTCCCTAACCGCAGTTCCTGTCTGGAAGTCCAACATCTTTCAAAACTAAGCAAGGCGTAGCTGAACAAGTGCGGTTGTTTAGACTCCTTGTTGGCACGATATTCACGCTACTTGGTAATTATAGATTTCTCCAAAGACGTTGTTTCATATGGAGAATGGTCTAAGAAACCTATCGACTGGTCTAATTTCGTCTAATAAAGTACAATATTTATGTTATACTCACCTATCCGCTTAGATAATTATGATATAGGACCAACTTTACTATCCTATTACCCCGCCAGTCATTCCGCTCTATTCTCGAAATTAGTGGGTTTTCTGTGTGAGCAGTTTCAGATTCAACAGTGTGCGAATTATACAAAAAATCTTGTACTTTCCAAACAGAGCCAGGTTCTTGTCTGGAACTGCAAAATGGCAGCTGCGAAGCCAAAGCAAACAGGCGTTGGTTGTGTTTACACTACCGAATTTGTTTGTGTACTGTTGTGCTATTTACAAACACGGGGCGCACTTTCTGTGAACATTGCTCACTGGTTTCATGTAAACAAGTTTTTGCTGGTCATTATTTATTCGTCCGACGGATTTTTTGTTGTTGTTTTGGATGGAAAGCAAAGCGTGAATTGTTCTAAGCTGATGTGACTCATCCCAACTCATCAAATTGCAGTTTTCCAGTAAGCGTATTCTCAAAACGTCGGATATTTCGTCTACAATCCCTTGTGGCGCGTTCGTAGGTTTATAGCCACATAACAAGCCACAACAAAATGTGATTTATTAAAATAATCACATACCGTATAAATCAGCTGTCCCTGCCTGACACGTGACCAGATATACTAGACGGTGAATCAGCTGACCATATTTAACAAATTAGAAAGCATACCATATAGATCAAAAGTAGATTTCTTAGTCCGCAAACACGCGTGTTGTCCTGAAACCAGCATCCTGATAATCGATTTTTTCCGCGTTCTTGCTACGAATGAGCCAGACCGGTACCTTAGCCCTTCGATTATGAGCAGCTGATCTAGACCTTTCATCAGTCACCTACCGGCATCGAGCAAAAGACTTCGTGCTGCTCAGTTTGCAGAAAGTTGACCACATTTCTACCTTAAACATCTGGTCAAACCTCAAATCGGGCTTAGAATCAACTAGTCTTCCGAAGAGACGGATGTGTTTGGAGTAAATTACCTATCTCTTGAGAAACGGTCAAGTAGTTTGACCAGATCGACGGGTAAGTATTTCAAGCTTTAAGCTCTGGAACATATTTTGTTTACGTCGGAAGTAAGCAATATATTGTACATGGTATGGTTGAGGCTTTCGGTGGTGTTTTCCATCGTACCTATGAAGATTAACGTAAGCTTTGAGGTGGAAGCTGTATTACCAATAAGCAGATTCGGACAACTTTTCTGATAAAACTTGACTATGCATGTAGAGGGTCCGAGTGTGTATACCGTGTAATAATGTCCGCATTCCTGTAGACAAATTGCCTTTGTCGCGTTTCGGAAATAAAAGGAATCATCCACTACTGAGAAAAAACAAGTGAGGTTCGTGGCACCGACAAAGAACTGCGATTTACGTAGTTTCAGCGAAACAATGCAAAGCTCGAGTGAATACATTCCATTCCATTGGTATCAGAATATGAGAAAACTTACTGGTTCAGATGGCTTTAGTCAGGCGAGCAATCTAACTGTTCACAGAAAAATTTTATGAAACATTCAGTAATTTATGAGAACAAGGCGGTCCAAAACATGTGTACGATGTTCGCGAAGTGGTAGTCTGATGGTAAACTCGGCTCGAGGCAGAAAGAAGATTTTCTTTCAAAGTAAGCAATTGACTTATTAAACTGTGTCGGGTGTCCATGGCTAATAATTTACATGCTTGTTAGTTGGTATACATGGTTTAAAACTTAAAACGTTTTGTGCAGTTTCAGTAAAAAATCACTTCAAAATTACATTGTCCCTTACTAAAAGGTGCTGTGGGAAACCCATTTCCATCACAGCTTCTTCAAAGGTCAAGATGGTCAACACCCTCGTTTCTTAAATTGGCGGACTGCTAGCGTATAAGACGCACACATCTGACTTGAAGATAAGAAGCACGAGAAGGTAAAAAATGGGCTTTAGAGATGATTAGCCCAGTTTGCGTGATTCGAAACACAATTTTACCGTTGTTAAGTTGAAGACAGTGCAAAAAGCTGTGCTGTCGAACCTGACCGATTAGCGTTTGGTCTACTGCGATATAGATCAAGGCCCACAGACGAGAGCTTCTGTACGGTACCGACTGGGTGCATACATAAAACTGGAAACACCAAATTCATTCTGTAAGGTCCCGGTGATCACTGTATTATTCTTCGAAAGCGAATGATTCTAAGCCGACTTCAAACTGTCCAGTTTAAACTATTTGACTTAAAAGAACAAAAGACCCTAGCGAAATACACTCATTTACATACCAATTAGGTTTTTTTTACAGGAGACTCACTTGGAGTCCAGCTGAATCTCCTTTATGATTTTTTTAAGCGACTGAATGTGCTGCACAATGTCGCTTCATACTTCAGTTCGCACGATATTCGAGATATCGCGATACACTCTATGGTCGTAATACACTACTCACTTACTGAAAACTCCTCGACAGCCCACGACCTGTTTCGTCCTTCCCCTTTGGGCTCACTAGGTAGGCGCAGTTCCCGAATTTCCATCAACCTTATATTTTACTCGAACCCAGATTGCACGAAGTTAGCAAACTACACTCATTTACCTACCAGTTTGGTTTTGACCGTAAACTCACCTCGAACGCAGCTGAATCTCACGTTTATGAATGTGCTGCACAAAGGCCGCCTCGTGTTTCAGTTGATACGATGTTCGAAATCTGTCCAATTTGGAACTGCGCCCACCTGATGAGCCCGAAGCAGAAGGGCAAAACCGGTCGTGGGCTGTCGAATAGTTTTCGGTGACCTTATGAGTAGTGTATCACGTGTAAACGAAAGACACTCTCTTTCCTTAACCTCTTTTTCTGCGAATGAGTTTTTTGTCACTATTTATAAACCTATTTGTGCAAGAAAATTGGTGCTTTTTGAGAGCCTTTGTAAATTGAAAACTGTCGAAAATCTTAATAGCAGACCATGGCTATTCGGTAGTCCAGTGACCTGCTGTTTGATCAGCCTAAAAGTCCGAGACTACAGAACAATGCCGTACGGGTGACGGCAGTCAGTAAAGGTTTGACTGTCACTTCTACAAGTAATACACATCGACCGTTGCATACACACAAATGAATGACATTCATTCACGGTAATATTTGCGCTAGACCGTGCTGCACACCGAGAACATCCTACCAACCATCCGCTTTACTGCACACTGAGGCGGTAAACTACAAAGCTTACACAATCTACCGATGTTCTTTTATTTCCACAATGGTGGACAAAAATTTCTATCAACTCTCACTGACCTTTCTTGATAAATTTCGTCCGGACATTCTGTGGCGGTACTGTAAAACCAACTGATAAATGTTCACTTTTCACTGGCCTCGGCTACACAGATGCAATTTTTACGTAGGTGTGAAAAGAAATAGAGAATGCAGTTGGGACCAGAAGGGCTTATCTAAATTTGAATTTGAAGCAAAAAATAAGCTTTGGGTGAAAGGGAACTCGGTGCCAAACTATAAATATTCCTAATTCCATAAAATTTAGAGTGTTGCTTCATCGTACCGACAGCAAGAAGTTTAACTGCTCTCCAAACTACGCTTTGAAGTTTTTCGTGAATCAGTCACGGAATCATTCGTCCAGTGGGTTCCCAGTTTATTCATGCAGTACGAGGGACAAGTTTTGGTATGTGAATTGGATAGCTCAATCCATGTGTGGAAATAACTGTAAATTTCAATTTGTCTATTGCTCACTGTTACTCAGTCAACTGAACTGTAGCTCTGTGCGGCAACGTTTAACCATGTGGCTTTGGACACACTATTTGGCAAGGTGGAATTTATCCCTCGCAACAACAAGACAGTGAACTTCACGAAGTACGAGAGGTGGTGAATTACGTGCCTACTAACGAAGGTTGAGAGTGAATTTCTCGTTTACAATATTTTCAATCCCGTATACATAGAGTGTTATGACAACAAAATATACTTCGATATCTTGGATTTTTGTACCAAGTGACACATGCGACGATATTTGTGCAACACTCCAGCTGGGTGAAGCAGAGATTCAGTTGAGTTCCCATTTGGTTTGTCAGACCCAGGTGCGTAGTACTTGTGTGCGGAATGAAAATGGATTTTCTTCGCTCAAAAGTACTTTTGCAGTCGTTTTGTGCTTCGAGCTTGTGCGTCATCCTTGCTGAACCTGCATGGACCTGTTGGTTCATACGCTCTGCAGTGCACAATGGGACTCAGCAGGATTACAATTCAGCTTTGAATTTTGATGAATATACAAAACAGATGGAATTCCATCGTAGAGAATACATCTCATTTGCAGACCTCTGAAAGGAGGAAATCGGCAACACATTCCCGGAAGTCTTGCAGCCTTATTGATAGTTAGACTGTTTCTCCCATCGGAAAACTCTATTCGTAAATGACTGACGATCCACCTGTGAATCGTCTGGAGGAAATGTTTTCTGTCCGGTTTTTCACATATCAACCACGGTGATGAACAGAATGATGTTTTCCGCTGAGAAAAGCGTTTACACACGAATTGGTTGTTTCCATTTTACGTGTCCACATTGCTTTTGGGATGTGTAGCCTGAAGGCAAATTATTCTGCATGGAACATGATGAAAATCACGAGCGAAAGAAAAGCTATGGACAAAGTTTGCTCTGGGGTCATTTGGGAATATACCTGAGCAAAACCGTCGATAGCCCTATTGCTTTCCTGCGCCTTCAGTAAACCTCCGTGAAAGTCTGAATTTTCAATGTGCTTACGTCAAGTGCGTTACGTCTCCCTACAATGTCTCGCGATATCTTGAATATCGCACCAATGAGGTGGCCTGGTGCAGCACATTTAATTGCTGAAGAACATCATAAACGAGAGATTCAGCTGGGTTCCAGGTGAGTCTCTCGCAAAACCAAATTGGTATGCAAATGAGTGTACTTCGCGAATTGTTGTTACGTAGACAGAACAAACTTCTAAGCAGTTTTACTTTTCGAAATAAACTCACTTACAAACTAACTTGGATTTTACGGAATGCTCCACTGAATTCAGCTGGTACGATATTCAGGATATCGCAGTTTATTATTCTTTTGAAAGAAACTACTCACAAGGTTGCTGAAAACTCTTCGACAGCCCACGACCGGTTTCGCCCTTCTTGGGGCTTATCAAGTAGGCGCTGTCCCCGAGATTCCCTCAACCTTATTTCCTACTGGAATCCAAATTGTACAAAATTTGACAATTATACTCATTTGCCAGCCAAGTTGGTTCTGCTAGAAGAATGAACCGAATCCCCACGGAATCTCTCGTATATGATATTCTTCAACTGAATGAGTAGCACACCGGCTGTCCCGTGTTTCTTTTGGCGCAATATTCCAGGTAACATCGCTTATTTTCTCTACTGGACACACAGACAACAGGCTGTCTAGTAGTTTTCTACAACCTTATGAGTAGTATGTTCGGTCGAGCTTTTATTTCCACTTCTTCCTTATGCCACTCAAGTCAGAGGTGTTCATATCATTTTCATTTTATGATCACTTTTTTTCAAACTGGCCTAGTCTTTCGAATAACGACATTTCAAATTTACTAAAGTTTTTAGCAAGACTGACGCAAACTGTAAGCTCTGTTGGTCAGGTCCATCTTCGGGATTATCAAGAATTTTGCCAACTGCATGTGCGGAACTTGCCTTGTGTCGAAGAGAATGTACTACGTTTGGTTGACAGGACCTCTGCTTCAAATGTCTAGCGCACTGATATCGTTGCTGTAACCAAAAGGGTTATTCCTCGACAGTAGAGCTGTTCACGCAAGAACCACAGCCGTCTACAACACACTCAGGAATTGACAGTTGGGCTTTTAGGGTGCGGATTTCTCTGATGGGTTGATTGATGATTCTGCGGAATTGGCAGGCACGCACGCGCGCACATCAAGCTATTCCATTGGGTCGGTGAGTGATAACCGGACAAAGGTGATTCAGACGGTTTGACCTTCTGTTAGTAGTCCGGTGTTGTTCTTCCTCGTAGTTAGCCCGAATGAACAGGAGTGGCCGAGTAACATGTTGATAACCTTGCTAAGGTACTCGTGTTACCGGGCTGTCAACTGCAGCATTCATCAAAGGGCAGCGCGCTTCAGACAGCGACAAGCAAACATGGCATTTTGGACCGGTGATGGGGATGCACACTCACAACAAAGTAGTGTGCTTGGAGAACTGTGGTGACTAGAAATCAAACTAGATATGTCCTCGGGTAGCATAGAAATTGGGGCATGAGGGTCCAGTTCACGCAAGACACGGGCGCGCTTCTAGGGGAAAAATTGTCAGGAAAAATTGGGATCGAATTTGCATTTTTACATAAGCAGAGCTCATCACAGGAATGTACATTTTTCGGTATCATGCTAATTCTCTGAAAACTGGGTACTAAGTTGAAATTGCGTGTTTTCTCTTCTGACGATGCTTTGGAGGGATACCATTCCATTTCCAGGAGGTAGAAAATTACTAACACTAGGGGACCCTACTCAACGGATTTGGTTACCAGAATATTTAGAGTACCTTGCGTGAGATGTCTACCCTCCCTAGTATACATTGAGGACAAGTCAAAAGTCTTTGCTTTTGTTCCAAAGCCGAAGGCTATAGTAACACTGCCTTTATCGGGTTTTGTTCTCCATCTATTTTCAGGTTAGATGTATTTGAATTTTTACTGATCTTCAGTGCTTAGCTCAAGGGAGCTCAGTGGTTAGGGCGCAGACTGAATGAGGGGAAGGTCCGTTGTTCGAACCCGACCCCAGTGTCTCGTCTGCTCCTGTCTAGACTTGGGTAACCTGGCAGTATCTCAGCCCTCGCGCTTCCTTCGGGTGGCAGGGAAGCCATGCACTGAAAGGTTTTTTTCAGCTGAACTACAGTTTAATTTTCCACAGATACATTTACGGCAAACTCAGCTGAATCTTACTTAAATCTCTCATTTGTGATGCTCTTTTTCAAATGATTGTGTCGCACAATGGCTGCCTCATGTTTCATTTGTTACAATATTCGAGATATCGCCAAATGTTTTCATGAAAGAAATTGCTCACAAGGTTGCTGAAAATTTTTCGACAGCCCACGACCGGTTTCGCCCTTCTTGGGGATCTTCAGGTAGATGCAGTCCCTGAGTTTCCGTCAACCTCATGTTCCACTTGAACCCAAACTGCAAGAAATAAGCGAAGTACACTCACTTGCATACCAATTTAATTTTGACGGGAGATTCGCCTGCAACCCAGATGAATCTCTCGTTTATGATGCTTTTTTAAAAAATAGGCCCTTAAAATATTTCAGATAAGCATTTCTGATGAGTAACCGGGACGACTGTCATCGTCAGAAAGGATAACACAGTTTGGACGTCTCCTGTGATGACGTCAAAAGATTGACTTCAGTAAGTAGATCTGTGCATAAAAGGTGACCGTCTGACGGATGCGTGTGAAACGGGCCCGATTTCAGTTAACTAACCCCTTCTGTATTTTCACGAGTGATCTGGCTCACAGTCTTTTATTGAGAAACATAATTTTTCGCACCTGGAAGAGACCGCAGAAGAGAATGCGTTCGGTAACTTTTTGGTGAGCTTTTGAAGATGTTCCTTCTTCGGAAGTTGTCCCTTTCCTTGAGCATTGTGTAGGGCAGGTTTTTATTGACCTGTCTTAACTATGCTGTTTGGATATATCAAGAAAGTGTTCCGTGTGTTATTAGGTGAAATGTTTCTATCACAGGACCGGTAAAAAGACAATCCCTGGGAAGGATCAAATGAAAATTACGATAATAATGATAATAATAACAATAAATGAAAAATAACATTGAAAAAAATCGTTCAGCTGTAGCACCCTTTCGGTGCCTAACTGCCATGCCACCAGAAGGAAGCACGAGGGCTGGGATACTGTCAGGTTGCCCAAGCCCAGACAGGGGTAGCCGAGAGGCAGGGATCGGATTCGAACCGCGGACATTCCGGTCAGTAAATTCGCGCTCTAACGACTGAGCCATCTCGCCAATGAATGTAAAGAATGACGAACAACAATCTATCGCCACAAATGCTCAAACAGATGCTAACCCGTGTAATTTTTTATTGAATTAAATTGGCTATCAACGTAGGTAGCTTCGCCGTCGGAACTTATGTTTATCCGCTCTGAAAATTTGAATTTTTGTTAGGTGGCCCAGGAATATTTTTTAGTTCACAGCTCACAGCTTATAAAACCTGGAGGATTCGGACCTACAACCGTTTTAAGGGCACATGAAGAAGCTTTTAGACAATAAAGTATGGCGATTTATATAGTGAGTCGTCTGGTGGATACAAGGCTCTTGACTGCTGACCACTCAGATGAAGCGCCGGTCATGGCAACTGAATGTTAATCTTATAAAGCGGACTACTTATAGGCTGTTAGTCGTAATGCTAGAGGGCACAAGGCGTGTGGCACGGATAAAAGAAAACCACCTAGATGTAACACGGAAGTACGGCTAGTATAAACCGGTAAGGCATTGTTGTGGGGTAACAGTTGAACCTCTTCGGTCTGAACAATGCGAATTCACCCATTCGTTCGTCTGGTGAGTGTTTACAGACACACGGAAGTCTACGCCACTCATGCGTCGTGGCTGATTCACTGGCCGAATTGCTTGATAGGTTGACTTCAGCTGATCGTGTGACCTTTGTATTAATCTATGACATGTACAATGATACGTCAAGTCCGAGATCTAGGCAAACAATGGAAGGGATACAAACAGATTATTTGGTTTCAGTTATTGTTTGAAGAGTTATGCTGTGAATGGTCGGACGGAGAGCTGTCGAAGAAGATTCGCGCCACCGCAAGCAATTTCTGAGACAGGAGCTTCTCGCCCACACTGCGTTTTCTGTCCTCTTCACTGGGTTCATTGTTTTCTGTTAATGAGAGACAAGGCAGTTTTTTTGTAAGCTGATGAGAGCGACAAAAACACCCTAGAAAAACTTAGGATATTGGAGTTTGTTGGTCTGCTAAATCAAGTCTACTACTCTTTTAAACTCCTGCCAAGCAGCCGGTTGTGTAACCGACTTAATACTTATCGACAAGTTTGTATTCACGTCATTCTCACTGCGTAAGTGATCATATATAGACTTGTGGGTGAATAAAATGTGTACATCAGCTAGAACACTAAAAATCAACCCTGGTTCAGATTCATGCGTGGGTTTGCAAATATCAGAACCAGTCTGAAGGCTTCCGTCACTAAGGTGTCTTTTTAACTTCAAGATACTCGACCTACGCACGGTCCAAATAGCTTGGTTCCTTTAACTGCGCAATTCTTACCAGCTATTTATAGGATCAATCAGCATGGCCACTGCAACAACTATCCCCGGATCACGTGACAAAACCGCCGACTGTGGATCGCACAATTTGTCCCGGTAGTGTGCGCGTATTTATCAAAGCCTACTCTTGTTGCGTAGACGGTCCGGACTACAAATAGGTATTTTTTGCTGTTTCAGTCAAATCTAACCGGAAGATCGATCACCATGCTGTGTGCACCGTTTGCGCTTTCAATGGTAATAAGAAGATAAGCGTGCGGGTAAGAGCATTAAAGGACACTTTGTACCGGTAACAGGCCAAAAGTTACTGTTGCGCCTCTGAAACACAATGACAGAAGCCTAACCTTATCTAGATGTAACCGGCTGCTCACAGATAGCTACTTAAAGTACAGACGCGGTCCATGTGCCATCAGGGGACATCACACTTCACAGCACATTCCAGTCATCTTACAACGTCCTCAAGTAGCTGATCTAGTCACGTGTGAACTAAAGTCAATTTTTTACAGACGGTGGTTTTAGGTAATCGCCCAAAACTGAAAGTCATTCGCAAAAGAATCTGCACACTGTCCGGTTTCATTCACTTGTCATTGCCTGACGAACCAGAGGATTCGGCGAAGCAATTCCTCCCATTTGCCAAAAGATTGACGTTATAGCCTAATCAAACTGATGGGGAATACATCATCGACATTTTTTCATTTTACTTCCATCACACCAGTTTCAGGCTTCAGTGGTTGGTTTTTTGAATTAATTGTCCACTTTGTAGAAGCGGACAGTCAGTGATTTCTCACAGACATTAGAGGCAACCTAAAGCCAAAAAATATTAGGAAAAGCACTTGCTAACGGTCTAAAAGACACCTGTTGTGACAGAAAGTTCACGTAAGATTGGGACTGTTTGCTCTGTTGGAGCAAGGGACAATGTTAGTTTAGTCTCGGAGACATATCCGATTGGAACGGAGCAGCTGACAGGTCTGCATGATTGGAAAAGGCGGTCTGGCGTAGTTGACGTGCGAAACAGACACATGTGGAATTAAGACACTTCGAGTGGTGTTCGAGGGACTCTGCATAATATTCGGAGTTCCTAAGACAAAATGACAGTTCTGTTTTGCCCTTGTTTGTGTCTGGTATTGTAGTGAACCGACGGTTGTCATTTCCACTGGGTTTTCCCAGCAAAACTGGACGGTCCTATTTCGTATTTTATATCTCCGGTTTTTATGAGAAATGTGAACAATATGGTCGCAAAAACAAATTCAGTTCCCTTGAGCAGCCGCCTTGTTAGGGTTGTGGAGAAGCTACCATATCACTAATTGTACTAACTGTGACTCACCCAACACTGACCATCCGGATAGTCCGAAAATCGGTGGAGTTCAGATGGTATTATTCAAACTGTCCTCGATCCTCACGGAGAACTTGATAATTACCAAGCCAAAGTCTTGAATTATGACCACTTCATGTTTATTAGGACTCAGTGGGTGGGCGCGGAAGGGTTTGTCACGTGATTCAAGCCATTGATCAACTGGAATGGAAGGAGTGGTACTGAGACTTTCAAGATCTAATCATGAGTTTAGCTTAAATTTCATTTACCAGTGGACAAACTGTCTTAATCGGCCAAGGATCAGCCAATGCGCACTGATAATGTCTCCTCCCACGGTGACCAAACGTTTGCAAATCAATTTCCAAGCTTGGTGAACAGATCAAGAGCCACCTGATCAACAACCAATGGATAAAGAAGTACAACTGAGTAATATTCACGGGCTGCTCAAAACGTTTGGTGACTGTGCCGTCCTTTGTTCAGTAATTGAAGCCTTTAAATGAAAGGTCATGTGACCTAGTGAATCCCAATCGTAACGGAAGAACTTTGTTTCGGGATCAGATCATTCACCGATCTTGGTCAGTACGCACATGCCTTCCAAGGAAAACTGACTGTCCACTGAGTAAAGCATTACACAGGGAACAGCCTACAGGTATTCGTGCAACGTTTGTCCTGCGGGTCATACTTTTTTTCACGTTGGCGAAACCAGTGCAAAGGAGACTCGAGTTGTTTTCTCTAGTTGGTGTTCTTTAAAACTTAGCGAAAAACGCCCACAGACGCTTCATCCGAATGCCAAATTTTCGGGTATTTGGACTGCTTTGATTGATACAACGCGTAATTTTCTGACTGATAGATCCGTTATAGACACGAAAATGCTCATTTAGGTCGATCGTTTCCGGAAATAACACTCGTATGAAAATAGGCCGTTGTCAAAATGGTTTGGGAGATATTTCCTCCTGGTTTGCTTCAAACTTTGCAGAGAGCATACAAATCTGGAGGAAGATGGAAGAAAATCTTCCCGATTTGTAACCATTATCTTTCAACAGCGAAATAAAGAGGTAATGCTTTTCTCCCACATTCTAAACATCTTTCCTGGAATATTAAAAAAACGACATTACGAACCAAAGGTCCCTCCTTGAATGGTAAAGAAAAGCTTGCATGCCGATTTTTAATCCAGGGGAACGTATCGATGTCCACCTGATCAGCAACCAATTAACGCACCCGAGCTGCCAATAATCCGACACATTGTCAACCATGTCGTCAGAATACATACATTGCAGAGAATTCCCGTTCTTTTAAGTAGCTTACCATCCACTTCTGTAATTCACTCACTTAGGCGTCACTGGACGGCATGTATCAACACTCATTATTTCAGTTATTTCGTTTGCGATCGATGCGGATGAATTTTTGGACAGATTTCCGAAACACATAACCAAGGGAAGTGTAATAATCCGTAGCTAGTAAATGTTGAACTGGATGTATCTGCCCAAATTCACGGTTTCTGTTAGACAAAATGTATCATCTCTTTAATTCTGTCTGGTAGACGTCACGCATTCGTAGGTGGTGAACCGTAAACCTTTGGATTTACTTCGTTTTCCACACCTGAAGTTTTGTTCTTGCCGAGTTTGGTAAGGTACACATCCATGCTCTTGTTAACCTTCTACTGCCTCTCTATTTTGATCACACAAGACAGGTAGATTTAAAGATGTGAGAAAGAGATTTGAAACACACCAAAAGATTTTTATGTTCCGTCAGATCGACCAATCGTGTTAATCTGTTTAATTGCATGATTTACTTAAACAGCCTCGTTGTATTTGAGGCACCGTGGTGCTTCCTAGTGCGAGGTGGTCAGATAAGGAGTCTAACAGAGAGCATAACCAAGCCCAATCTTCACAGGAAGAGATCGGTTTAATAAGTCAGCTGATAAGTCAGCTGGTCTCTGCTGCAAAGCCGAGAAATACCAGATGGCTGTCTTATCTTTATGGGGAATTCTCAGCACCACACATCTCAAGAAGCGCTAGATTGCTTCGTAACCTCTAATTCCCGACTACCACGTTGAACACTTAACCGTTCGGCCACAAACGGCTGATTGCCAGTGTGATTAACTCACACTTAGAAAAAATGCAGCACCACTCATCACCACGGAATCCCCATCATGCCGTCACTGGCTTGGCAGGAATTCAAATACCAGCTGGAAAACTTCCGCAAAATCTCAACAAAAGTGATTCTAGGTATGAATCATTCAGCGAACGAGAATGCGAAGCTGGTGAACTATTTATGATTAAACTTTGGAAATTTGCAGGTAGCAGACAAACCGCGTGCAGTGTAGATTGATTTTAAATTGGTCTGGTGCAACAAGACAAGACGTTTTCTCGTAATTTTTATAAAAGCTGTTTTAAAAAGTTTCAAGATAAGTGAACGAGAAGTTACCAAATTTACTAATTCTCATGTTTACAGCAACATATACTACTTATTAGAAGATACGCCACGTGGTCCGCATTCTATTTTAAACTTCATACTTGAGGGTGTTGTGGGGTGGAATTAGATAGCTACGATATTTGTGAAATCCACTTCACTCCAGAGGAACCAAATAAATGGGTGATAAGAATCAGCCCCACCGAAAGCCAGTCACACCTGATAGGGAGTCGCTACCGAAATTCACCTTCTGTGGTCAGTTGGGCACGGTCCTTTCTGAGAACTGGTGTCTGCCTACGGTGATTTTTGCATCGTAAGTCTTATATCTACTGAAATACGCGAACAAAAAGTACGAAGTTCCAACAAGATCTCGAAGACTACCAACGCAAGTAGGAAACGGTGAATTATCCATACTTGAATAGCCTGATATGTTCCATGTCTAGGGATACTAAACTTTGTGATTACTCAAAGGCCATTTTGAGATCGCTCAGTGGTTAAGACACGACTTACTGACTGGGAGGTCCACAGTTCGAATCCGACCTATGCATCTGAACTACTCCTGTCCGGGCCTGGGCAACAGAGCAGAATCCCGGCACTCGTGCTCCCTTCGGGTGGCATGTCGGCCACGCACTGAAAAGGCGCTACAGCTGAACTACCAGTAATTCGTTAAAACCAACGTTATAGGACTGCCGGTACTAACTGGGAAACTCATTTGGTGACAGGAAAATATGTATGGAATACAACCATTTACGGTCAAACTACTCAGGCGCAGGCTTATGACTTTTTAGCCTACCAAGGTTGTGTTTGTTGGATGGTACTCCGTCTACGTGAGATGTTATACCTACTAAAGTGGTGAGAACTTTCCGAGTGAATAAACCTGGCTTAGTAAGCCTGAAGTATTACAGTGTAAGGATATTACGTAAAAGTCTTCATCAAGACTTGATCCCATGGTAAGTATACTCTGTGATTTTTCTCAGAAACTAAGACGAACTAAGACCGTTTTATGTGCGGTATTGTGTGTGGGCAACTTACACACACACACACACACACACACACACACATTTTCTCAACAAGTTTTCCTCACCCTAGTCAGATGTATAACCAATCAGTTAGTTAAGTGAAGACCATCACTGATAGCAACAATGATACCAACTGATCGGTCACCTGAAACGCGTGCAGATGGTATCATTTGGGTAAGTTAGCTTCGGTCAACAGTCGTCGTGCTATACTTGGTCAGAAGAACTGTGGACGAGCTGTTCCTCTCAAATGGTGTGCGAACTGCCTGACAAGTGCAACACCTGGTTTGTGCCGGTCGCACGTACTAAAACTTTCTGTCATCAAAGGTGAGAAAAGGACATTTTTCGCCTGACAATCCAATAGTATTTTTATACTAGGTGACTAGAAACCAAAATTATGTGGTTCACGGTTTTGTAGACCATAAGGAACGTACATTTTTCACTTTTCGATGCTTTTTAACAGACATACACATCTGCGAATGGCGAAACCAGTGGTGACCTACTTAACAAGGTATGTACAGTCATTCACCGCTTGAGTACAAGCAGAAATTCTGGCTTTCAAAGCAGTCGTTTTCCAGGATTACCTGATGGAATAGTAAACCAAATTTCTGACATCCTTATCTTGTTTAATGTCCAGTTCTGATTATCATGAAAAACAGAGCATCGGCCACGCACTTCACCGCGCAGACCTATCAGTTTGACGCTATTCTTCACTGAGTGTTCAGGCTAAAACGACATCGTGAATACAAGTAGAGTTCGATGCCTAGGAATTTCAATAGCTGTAACGATGTATAAACTTAAGTCAGTGAAATCGAACTCGAGTGATCATTTTTAATCATTTTAACCTCTCTGGTCGATTATCAGGAGAGACAGATTCGTGAGAATCAAGCTGGGTTTCACTCTGGTCGAGGATGCACCGACCATATATTTACCTGGAGACGGATTATTCAACAGCACCACTCCTTCAGACGTCCCACGTTGGTGATTTGTATTGATCTGCGAGCGGCTTTTGATTCTGTCGATCGTCAGAAACTTTGCCAGTGTCTGGCGATCAAAGGTGTCCCTTCCAAATTTAGATCCCTTATGAGGGCACTGTTTGCGAACTCCGTTGGGCGCGTACGAGAATACGGCTCTTCACTCACAGGCAGTGAGTATGCGGACAATATTGCTCTCCTTGTTTCAGATCCTTCCCAAATACAAACGATTTTAAGCAACCTAGATAACTGTGCCACGCGGTTTGGCGTGCGCTTTAAATCTGCAAGGTGCTGCTACAAGACTGGGTTGGAGCAACCCCAAGCCTCGTGCTTGCAGGTGAGCCAATGGACGTGGCAGATAAATTTGCTTACCTGGGCAGCTGTGTAAGTTCCGGTGGGCTGGCTGGAGATGAGATTATTTCTCGAATCGGAAAAGCCAGGACAGCTTTTGCCAACCTCCGACACCAATGGTGCCGACGTGACGTGAGTTTGTCTATCAACGGCAGAGTTTGCACTACGGTAGTGTGATCCATAGTGCTTTATGTACGCCCGAAGGACGTACGAAAGTTGTCAGTGTTTGACCATCGGTGTCTCTGAAGCATTGGTCGGGTCCGGTGGGAACATCGGATTAGTAATGCTGAATTACGCCAGATGGTCCTAGGAAGAAGGAACTCATGCTTCAGAGCTTACACTGATTAGGACATGCATTCCACATTCCATAAGACCGTCTACCTCAAAGCGATCTTTTCGCTCAGCGTTGTACTGAGTGGGAGCGACCGAGAGGTGGACAGTGTATGACCTGGCGGTCCACACCTAAAGTCTACTCCATTGTCTGCCGTTGTACAGTCCCAAGCTATGACTTAATCCTAAGAACTTTACAGGAAATGTATTTAATTTTTCCGAAGCGGGCGAAACTTGCAAGGATATTGTTTGTTTAGATCGCTTTCCGTCAAGAGCAACTATTTCGGCACTGGCTCATTGCACAATATTGACGAGAGTGACTGGCTTCCAGGTTGGATTCATTCATTGGATTTTGTAGATCCGGGACAGATGGACTCGGGAGCAAAAAATGAAACCTTGATAAGGCAAGTATAGAGTATGAAGCAAGCCAAGCAACAAAAATTACACAAGGAGAGGTTGCTGAATGTTTCGAGGTTTGCAGCTAAATGAGGGAAGCTAATCAACTTGGGCACACAAACACTTTGAATCCACTAATTCCCAGGAGACACACATCTGATAATAGCTAGAAATAGCCACGGTAAACTAATCAAGTTTTCCACCGGCTGGCTAAAACCAGTTCGAATTTCAAAGTGAATATCACTTTTATCTTTCAGAAAAATCCACTGTTCATCTTAACATTGCAAAGGTGTTACTATTCGTTAGGAGTAATTAAGTGAACACATAGTGAGTAACAGTTCTAACCGTTTAAAATGTTCCCAGTTATTGAGTACTGCTCAGATTTGGTCCGGTGGATATAGTCCTTATATTAGAACGGCACTTTTCTGTGGTCTACACTTCATGTTTGAGTACAGTTCTTTTATCTCAGAAGCGTTCTTCAATTTATCGCGATTGCATGGCTCACAGAAATTACAAAAAACTGGTGTGCATTTAGTTGGCTAAGGATTTGCAAATTTATGAAAATAGAATTATTGAACTTGTGTATGAAGCACCTTTTAATTATCGCGTGATCTATAACACGTTCCCCCCTCAACCCAACCCAACAAAATCACTCGGTCTGCCTAGTTTTCAGACAAAACTTGCGTGATTTGGATCCTTGAATATTGAAACTTCGTTTAATTAGCATATACACTTGTCTGCTCATCCTTATTTTTCAAGCATTTGTGATGCAGCAGGGTGTGACTACAGGAAATTTAAGTGGCAACGATTTTTGACTCCACATAACTGTCTGTTCAAGTCAAGACTTATGAATTTTTAACGCAGTTGGTGAAAAGTAACTAAGTTTTCCGCACGTATCACGTCTACTTAACCAGAAGAAGGCTGTCCTGTCCACCATCCACTGGCCTGCTTCAAGGGGTGCCCCCAATTGGTCGTTGGGACGTTGACGGAGCCTCAGTTCTAGTGTTTAACACCGGTTATCTGGAAGCTAACAAGATGACAAACTCAGCATAACCATATGGTGGGTAGTTCTTGGAATGTGTACACAAAGTCTTATACCTAACAGTTAACCCAGAGAGATTTATAACAAAAAATATGTTTGAACGTCCTATGCAACCGTCTTTCCGGACCGTTACAGAGCATCAAATTACCTGTTGGTATACACAGTCAGTTGCAGCTCGTTTCACTCCATACAGGGCACGTTTCTGCCTGTGACTCTGCGGCACTGGTTTACAACCGAACCTCTGTTCAACTTAAACCTCAAAGACAAGATGCCGGTCCTGGCCTAAAACATGGTGTTCAGCGAAATATGTTGAACTCACGACAAGGTAACATGCTAAGAGAATACATGTGGTGGCTTGGCCATGTGTTACGCATGCCGACTCATCGTCTACCGAGAGAGGTATTGTTCTCCGTTACTCCTTTAGAATGACGCAAACTACCAGGTGGACGACGTGGAACTTTGCAGAAGGGTAGAACAGATTAAGCTGGGTTTGTGTGCTATCGTCAGCATCAACTCAACTGGAGCTTTCTGAGGGTGATGATTGTGATGATGATCAAGTGCAGACTGCAAGGTAGAAGAACGGATGTGATGAGTATGTCAATCAGCGTGGTCATTAGATCCCAGAATGACCCCATATGCCCGGTCGGTTCTGGCTTTTGGCTTCGCTTCTAGCTGTTCTGTATCCAAGTGCGGCTGGCATGGATGCAGTTTTCAAGTTGAGTCAAGTCAAGCAGAGCTTCTAACACCCTGACGTGATGGTGATGATGGTTTCTTTTTGCTTAGGCGATCTTCCATCGGCTACGTCTCTGCTCGGTTGTGAGTGCGCGAATCATGTTGTTTTGTACACTGCTTTGGAACACTTATTAGAATTTGATTTTTCTTCAAGGTGGCATAAAGCTGAACTCCAGCAGTGGTCTGTCCTGTGTCACCTTAAAAACTGCGCCTCAAACTTTTGTTTAAACTCTTCGATCTGTTGCTTGCACAGGTTGCAATACCAGGCATCTCAGAACTCACTCCCATTCCGTGTTTGACCAGTACTTCCCCCAATGTTACTTAGTTAAACATCTCAGTGTTATATTGTGTCCCGAGAAAATAATGTCGAATCTATGCTCCTTATCTCCAAAAGACTTTCCTTCTACTCAATCAGATTCAAAGACCTCTCTCACCCTTACAGGATCCTACCGCCACTTTTGCTCTCTTTATCAGGGTTTATTACACTTCTGTCTTTTTTCCACGATCAAATGGATAAACTTCCTTCTCAAACGCTTATCATAATAGTGTGTATTCGCTAGAGACATCCTGGTTGATCAATAATTTTTATAGGCGTTTTGATGTATGCCGTAGGTTATGTACGAGTGTTCTACCCTGTTTCCTTCTGTTCTTATTGTGTACAACTGGATTTCTCGTTTTGTTGTTTCTGCTTTGTGCCCATAGGCTCTCGTTTTGATGTGAACAGTAATCACTATTTGATCGACACAAGCCACGCAAACCACTCCTTGACCCTGACATCGCGCACGTAACTCGGTACCACCACGTGAGCTTCGCCATCTTGTGATTTGTTGATTCCATCGGATCTCAGTGTGAATCAGCTCTAATTAAACCGATGTAAGGAACCCGACAAGAACCTCATGAGTTGATAAGTCCTCTTCTCTCAGATGCATTAAATGACGCGCTTTTTTTCTGAACACGGCAGTCTTAAATTTTCTGGGATTCTTCAGAACGTGTCAGTTGTCCATACGAACCCATTTTTTATCTTTTTTCTGGACTTAAATCAATCAATCTTGTGCAATTGAGCACAGAAGATTAGGTGAGCGAAATGGTCAAGGTCGATCACAGTCATGGTTACTGGAGGTGGCTTCATTAGCATCCTGCTGGAGGTTCATTGTTGGGGCTATTCAGTCTGCTGAAGTACACTAAGAATAGCATCGCAGTAGAATGAGAGTTCACTGGAGTATTTCGCCGGGAAAACCAAAAACAACTGGGTGTTTTTCACAGGCAACTGCGAGCGTTTAGAGTAGGTCTTGGAAAGAAAGCACATTGAAGCAGTTTACTTTGTTCAGACTATGTGACTTACGTTTAGCTGACTGTCACTGTAATGCGTAATACCAGAACCTCCGGGAAGGCAAAACAAAGTTGGAGCTGGGTTTCTATACGGTACTATTAACGTAAGACATCTATTCATAAAATATACAGTAGATACTCGTCCGCAACAAATGGCCCACTTGGACTACAAAAGTACGAACCAAATGAACAAAACAGGCTCCCACGTGAGACAGTCACACGTTCATAAGGTCGGCCACAAAATGGCTGGATGATCTCAAGGTCAAATCAGTGAAGTGGTAGGGACAAACAAATGCCAGTTCATGCGCACGCACTAAGCACAAAGGTGGAGCGGGGGTTACAAATAGGGGCAAAAGAGACGTAGGGAATTTCAAATGACAAAGTAATGGATGGTACAGTCACCATCGCCTTTATGAGAGATGGGAGCATCCTTGATGACACTGATGCCTTACTGCCGTACAAACACAGTGTATTTAATTGGACTTAAAGCCTTAATTTTTTTTAAAAAAAACAGAAGAGGGTGAGTGATTGAGGGATCTGATGCTGGTCTACTGCAAACGTTCTGAGGTGCCCACACCTCCAAACTCTCCGTCAAGGATTTGGAAAGCAAACGCTACTGACATCGATGAGGCCTCATTTCTTGCAACGTCTCCAGCCAAGTGAAAAGGGGGTCACAAGGACCCCATCCTGGAAGGTGGACTGCACCAGTAAAACCTAAACTCTTTGCCGTCTATTTCACACCCTTCTGCCAAGTTTACTGCCCGTTTACTTCGCAGTTTGCGCCATGCCAACGGAAGCACGGAGAACAGTGTTCCTCGCGGTAGACGATATTTCGGCATGCGTAGCATATGGCCGATCAACCCTGGTTGATGGTGCTGCATGCTTTCCGAGAGTAAAGTACCCGCTGCACAACCAAATATCCATTTTCTAATTACCCCGTCACAAATTACCTGAGGCCATTCGACATCAGCAGCATTTCTAACGCACTGGCGGTCAAAAACCTGAAGAGATCCCGCGTGAAGGTCATGTCTCACAACCGTACAACCATACAACCCTCACTGTAGCTTGGTACAAAAGCTTTAACTTGGTTTTTGACGATTTGTTCTGGGACTTATTAATAGCAGAGATACTCTGGTCTAAGTTATATTCCGTGAGTTCTACTGTCAGCGTATCAAACGGTCAAGGTTGCTTTTCGAGCACATACACAGAGACAAAAGAACTTTAGAAAAACTGGAGCTATCTGACCGTTGGAGAGTTATCTTGAATACATGTTTTAAACAGCTACAATAATCGATTTCGGTTCAGGTGGTTTTCTCGCGGGTAGTTTTTAGTCCCTCTCCTATCGACCCCCTGCTGAAAGTGCTTGAAAATCAAAACTTGGCAGGCAAATGTTTCACGACCACAGTCATGAGTCTTCAACAGTCTTAGGTAAAAATTTATTTGCATTGTGTTTGAGACACAAAGCAGCCATGATGTATAATTTCAGAGACAGTTCTGATGGGGGCGAAGTGGACTGATTGCCCTCGCTAGTCTATTTATTTAATGCATCTCACAAAGTTGTTTCCCAAATCACACGCACCCCGTCTCATCAGGCTAGCGTGTGTGGGATGGCACACAGAAAATCCATTGGTGGGCTTTCTTGACTGCATTCTTGGATAAAACAAACGTCCTCGTTCGTGCATCTGTCCCCTTTAAAATGTCGAAAAGTGTGTCAACACCTATGTTTAGTCTACTGTTTAAAAAATGCCACGCCATTCTTTTTGCATTCATCGCTTGGACTGTGGAATTCACACGCCCATCAAGTCTGTTTTCCTTACTTCTGTGGTGGCGAGGCAGCCGGTCCGACACGTCCCGAATATCGCCGAATAACGCTGGCAAGCAGCAGCCTGCAATCGATAATTCTTCAAGATCATGTTGGGGTGTAACCGATTGATTTGATGGCATACAGTCTCCAGTTTTATTTTTCTCACTTTTAGGGATTCTATCCCAACAGATATCTACAAAAAGTATTTAATTTCCTTACCAAAGGAGGGTTATCAGCGTGATTCACCGACAGGACTTATGGTCAAAGATGTGCTCAAAACATAAAAATCGGCAAAAGTGCACGTGACGATGTGAACTCGATGGCAGTCGTCAGCTGTCTGTGTAAGTTGGTTAAAAATTACTCGCACAATTGAATTTGCCATAGAAGCTAACGTTAATCAATCAGGCAGCATGGATTACGGCCAAGTTACTCGCTGAGTTTACCAGTGTCCTAGCAAACGCCAAGTCAACAGTCTGAGTGACATCGTCACCACTAAACTTTCCTATAATCCTACGCACTGACGATAGTCAGGAAGCTTTCCAACAAAAGTGCCGGGCTCCGCGACCAACCAAGACATCATTTCTGAATTTGGGTTGGCTGTTCGTGACGAATCACACGAAGGCCAAACTGAGTTGTGGTTAAGCTCTTGAAAGAAATAGACCACAGCTTTGCCTTTCTTTGATTGTAATTCTGGCAAATCAGGCGATAAATTGGACTTTTACTTTAAAGTTCAATTGTACAAAACTCAACAACAAATCACACATTAACATGAAGCATGTCTCACGTGATCCAACTTGAACCCTCACCCGTTTTCCTCAAGTGATTTGCACGAAGAGTTGCTCACATGACACAGTAGATTTGACTTTTGGGTTAACTGTCCAGAAGCAAGTCAACGCTTTGTTCTTATACCAGTATAAGGCACCCCGAGAATAAAAGAAACAGTGGAACTTTTCTCTCAGTTGCTTATTGATACTGTGTTTCCTCTTCATTACCCTCGTTCGAATCCGAAGAGTCACAGGCAAAGAATACTCACCATCGATTTCGAGATTATTTAGATGGCCTAGTTGAACGTCAGTCCATTTCTTATAGTAGTTTGGCTGTTTACATGGACCAAAAATGAAACTGTCCACGCCGTTTAGTCACATAGAGTGCGGCAGAGCTGGGAGATTCTGGTTTACTCAACAGCGGGGGTCCTAGATCTGTCAACGGTGCAGTCACGGTTCCGGTCACAGTTTCCACCGTATTCCTCTCTATCTGCCGGATGCATGGAAGCCAACTACAGGCAGTGATTGGTTGCGTTTTGGCCAAAGGTAGGGGCGCATTGAACACTTGATTGTCTCACTCATCTCTGTGTGTCTAGAAACGCCACTTCCGCTAATTGGCCCCCTAAATCAACTCCCCCCCCCACTGCTCATCAGGCTTCCCAACTGGTATACCTTGGTAACCAAACCAATGTCCGTGCATTCGTAATTTTGTTTTTGCTGTCTCGGTTTTTCAGTGTTACCGAAAAGTGAACTCTATTTGATGGAAAACCATTGTCGAAACCTTTTTTTTCGCTACGCGCGACTGCTTGTGCAGCCTCCGGGGACTGTGTAACGAACAGCGATCATACTTTATTGCAAATTTGCTAGGATAGGATATGGACGAATTGCTATTTGGATATTTATTGGAAAATATGTCTAAATATGGGTAACTTGGGTGGACCAGTTGGCTATTGACGACCGGTGGCATTTTATCTGTTCGGTGAGCTTGGCCATTTGGTTGTATACCATTTATTCATTTATTTATTCAGTGATTTATTACTCAGTTTGGGTGAATATAGCAATTTAACTCGAATGATGAGTTGTGGGAACAACATCTGTCCGATCACCAAAGGTTTCTATATTAACAACGTATTCTAATGCCCGTGGAGATTGGCTTGGTGATAGCGTTCAAGACTTACTGCCAGCAATGGGTTGATTGAAACCGAATGGCTGTATGACTTGTCTAAGTGCAGGTTGTCTCAATTCATGACCAGCCAAATGGTAGAGTACTCCCCAACCCACACCCTTAATAGAGAGTGCCGTTCTGGAGGACAAACTGTTTCTCAGTTCCACGCATTACTTATTTGGAGATATGATCCAAAAGGAAGCCAGAGTTGAGCGAGTCAATGATGATCTTATATTATAGAATATAGAAGGTTGAATAAGGACATCGAAAGTAGCTTTGTCCATCATGTCGAAGAACCTTTATTTATCGGCCCAAAAGACCGAGTTGCCATAGGTTCTTTACATGTTTATTCTGGTGAGAAAACTGCTAGTGGATTTTATGAAAACCGACTTCCTTTAATCTTTTCACTGTCAAACACAATAGACAGTTTTCACTCCCGAAGTTTGAACACTACTCGGTCAACGTAGATTTACTATCAGTGGGAATGTTTGTAGCCCATATTGTATAGACGGCCAACTCATTGCGCACTGCTGATGACATCTCGGTGGGTGATGCAACATTTGCAGACAAATCATCCAGGTCAACCAATAGAACAGCGACTAGAAAGAGGTTTGGTTAAATTGTTTCGGTTTGTCAGTCCTCGGCCCTGTGTGGCCTCTTGAAGGCGGGAATTATGTCCACGGTTTTAAGTAGGTTAGTCTCCCAGCAATCATTATAGAAAATCCCTGAATATGAAACACTGAAACGTTCGCCGTACTCAGTGAAAGCAGCAAGATATTGTCCGAAAATCATCGAACAATCAGTCCAGTGGATGCTACCAGTTTACTCTGA
Source organism: Opisthorchis felineus (assembly GCA_004794785.1). Lineage (NCBI taxonomy): Eukaryota > Metazoa > Platyhelminthes > Trematoda > Opisthorchiida > Opisthorchiidae > Opisthorchis > Opisthorchis felineus. Next base: position 329,031 of record SJOL01005211.1, read on the forward strand.
AGGGCATAAGATCATATCAAGCCGAAGTAGATTCCGTTCGAGTCGCAGTTACGTCGTCTAACAACCAACAAACGATATCGTTTATCCTTGATTCTCCCGCAGCCTTTCAGTCAGCTTGGTAAATTTTCTTTGGCCGTTTTTGGAGGTTGACAGTTCTCAGTAAAAGCCCTCATGTCCGTTTTTAGTGGGAAGGCAGCTGCAGTGGTTGACCAGATAGTGAATAACCTACAAAATTGTCCGGGCGTCTTGCTTGGCCATGGATCACACCGACGACTGTATCGTTTCGAGTAAGTGCTAAAAAGAACTACAGGTGATCCTTGACGCAGTGACCAAGGCACATCACTTGTCCGACCAGAAACCAAACAGAGAAGCCAAATTTCCTTAGCACAGACCCTAGATGTGCAACTCAGACCAATCTTTGTAAACAGTGAACAAATCTTTCAAAATATGCCCTTAGGATATTTCAGATAAGCTTTACTGATAACTAATCGAGGCGGCTATCACCGCCAGAATGGATAATACAGTTTTGCAGTCTTCTGTGATGACGTCAAAAAGTCGACTTCAGCAAGTAGATCTGTGTACGAAATGTGATGACCGTCTGAAGGATGCCAGCTAATGCGTGTGAAACCGGGCCGTTCTCAGTTAACGGTCCGCGCAGGTTTGGAGGACTTTACCACCATCACTTCCGTTGGTTATAAGGCATCCATCGGCAATTCCAGAAATTATTCACTGTTCCAAAATTGCTCAACGAGGACCGAACGAATTCAATCATCTGCACGCCAGTTTGACAATCAAGGGAGACCCACCTGAAAACCCAACTGAATATGATGCATCCGGCCGCCCCATGTTTCATTCGGTACGACACTATTAGCAACTAACACACAAACCTCACTCTAAAATGGCGAAGGTGTGGCTGTTTTCATCGCTGAATGGGGGGCTGTTGAAGGCCCAGATAGTAACTGTTAAGACTAATGCTGATCCCTTGTAGCCGCATATCATTTGGGGCCACATCAATGAAGCCGACCATTTTTGGCCGAGAAAGGCAGCAACAAGAGATAAGAGTACAGCGGATTCGTTCTCACACAGAAGACCGTCAACCTAGAGTAAACTAAAGAACCCCTTTCACTCGTGCATTCGGTGAACCCGAAGCATTTTTTCCGTGAAACCTTCCTTTATGAAAAACCTGCTTGATAACTCCTTACCTGGTGCATTGTGCTGGCTTGTCCGCACCAAGGGGTATTCACCGGGCTCGCTTTTCTGCTCTCAGTAAGGTTTATCAGCGTATACAACTTTGGCAGGATTTGAGTCTTGAACATCCGATATTCAATCACACACTGGACGAATCTGAACAATCACACCCCACCAGGTTGAAAAGTCTCAAGTGGGGAATGATTTCGGAATTTTTAACAATTTCCTATGAGTAGTCTGACTATGAGTAGTCTATGAGTAGTCTGACTGTAAAAGAAACGTATGTAGTCTTTTTATCATTACCGACTCGTTGGTATGTCACCAGCATCGAGAACTTTAAATCAACCTTTTTCGAGACCAACCCAGCATGCCTTCATGACTAAACGGAGGTTCAGCATTTGGAATTGTGCTTTTGCAACGTGTGTTGCTCCACAGTTAGAAATCTCGCTTGTACCTCTGGTGATTGATAGCGACGTCAAAACATTTGTCTAGTGATCCAATGGTGTTAACAGGGTAAATGACTGTGCTCCGTCCAAAAGTTGGGAACTCATCGGATTTTATGAATACATTTCAGTCTTGTCAAGGGCGACTACTGAATCAGAACAGGAGGGTAAACTTGTAAATCATTTGACCTTCTCAAACCTTCTCAATCTGAATGCGTTCATAGCAAGGAGCTTTGTACAAGACACTTATGATTTGAATACCAATAGGTGCTCACCCCTTCCAAAAATTCGCCAGCGAGATTCCAGTCTGCTTCTGTATGTACTGGAGGTCGAACAATTTACCTTGTGAATGCATAGTGGTGATCGAAAGTATGCTAATCTATCACACATCCTTCAATATCACGTAACGGTATTTTAGCTGATTCCCCGAATGTCATATGCGTTGCCGAATATTGTGTGTGTAATCAGGTATCATCTTCTGGGATTCTTGCTTGAGTATACGTCGCAGAACAGCTCAGTGTGGAGCATTGGGGTTGAGGTAATCTGGACCGGTACTTTCGAAACGGAAAATTTCACTTTTCAATGGAGATTTTATCCTGTAAGTGAAGATAATCTATGCTGAAAATTCGAGAAGCACTGTGCATCTGTTGGGAGCTGAGAATTATCAATTGCGCATCTAACAAAACTCTAGCTGGGAGTTCCGAATCCGCCACCTGCAGGCCAGTAGGCGAACACTTAAACCTTCGACCCACGAGTGGCTGGTCATTAGTATGATTAAGTCGCACGATTAAGGTTCCTACTACTAGCCTGGAGGTTGCAGGTTCGAAACTCCCTAAAGTTTCGTAAGATGCGCACGAAACAACTGTGCAGTGCATTTTAGCATAGATTAGCTTGACTCATAGGAGGAACTAGCATTTGAAAATTTCCGAATCTTCTCACACTTTCAATAATTTGAGTTGATTTAAAGTTCAAAGTGGTACATGTGTTCTATTTTCCAGCAATAAACGGGAGAGAAAAAAACGTGACAATCCAAATTTCCGGGGACTAGCATTTGTTCTGTATACAAGGCCGATTTAACCAGTCTATTTAAACCCGAGGCCGAACGGGATGAAAAATAAAACAAGGAAATAACATTCTATATACGTAATGCACTACTCATAAGGTTGCTGAAAATTCTTCGACAGCCCACGACCGGTTTCGCCCTTCTTGGGGCTCATCGGGTAACATCATCTGGAAACATCACAAACGAGAGATTCAGCTGCGTTCCATGTGAGTCTCTCGCAAAAACCAAATTCGTTTGCAAATGAGTGTAATTCGCTCAAATAACATTCTATTTTCCTGACGAAACACTACTTATAAGGTTGCTGCAAACCCTTTGACACAACAAGATCGGTTTACCCCTCTTGCGGCCTATCCGTTAGGCCCATTCCCCGGGTTTTCGTGCACCTCATTTTCAACTTGACCAGTGTTTCCAGTCCACCTGAAAAACAAATAACCCATTTCAATACCTTTCATATTTTGTACAGGTGCTCGGTTTGCAAAGCCTGTTGCGCCCGCATTAGACGAGAGTACGTCGGCGAGAGAGCCCTGTGATGCTGGACTGATTAAGCGGTGTCCTGACTATTGTAATATACTATATATTATAAAATAATTAGCAACACAGGTGGTGGTCACAAGAAACGCTCACAAATGCTCAACGTAGAAACTATACATATTCATACTGTTTTTCCGGAGAGTGTGTGCCGTTTGGCGTTGGAACATACTCAGGTGATCGAATTGACCAAAATTCACTGGGTGACTTAGCATTGAAAGATTTAGATGAAGAGAGGAAGCGAACCATGTGACTGTATATTCAAAGTGTTTTTAAGAAAGTTCTGACCCTCTGTTATAATCTGTAACGTTCCAATCGTTACCGACAACTTTATTGTGAAGCAAGCTTTCCACCATTTTCCAAGTGAGCAAAATACACACTTGACCTGGAGTTATTCAGTCCATTTTCTACAGTGTTTAAAAAACGCTCCCCGTTTATATACGTTGTGGATGTATAGGGTTCAAAATGATTAACTGTGCCCCAGGTACCCAACCGCTTGCGAACCCAGTTGTGAAATTACGTGGCTGTTTCTATGACCACGTCTTTTCTAATGGTGCCACGGCTGGCTGCAAGCACCGAAATTTTAGTTCTATTGGTAAGTGCACCCCAGTAGAATGTATTACGTATGCTCAAAATCGTAAACGTTCCACTGAGGAAAGCGACGTGCGCAAATCAACCGACTTTTTTGATTCCTTCAATGGCTTCTGGATGGTTGAGCTATACTCAGTACGTCCGTCAAAATCAACCACCATTCGCTCTTTCCAAGTCACGAGTAGAATCAATTTTCCTCCTAGGGAAATGTGTCAAATAACTGGTTTTGTAAACAATCTCAGCGAACTTTAAAACGGTGTTATTAGTAAAACCCTCGACGTGTTTTTCTCTGGTCACGTGATGGCATTCGAAATGAGCTCTGTTCAGGCACTATTTACTTGCTGCCGTTAAGTGAACAGTTTTCGGCCGAATTTTGGTGTGGGAGCTAAGGTCGGTTGATCAAACGGAAACAACAATTTAGCCATGCCGGCAATATTTTTTCAAGCTCTCCTATTTCAGCTTGAATCAGTGCAACCACTTAACCGAAAAGCGAAGTAATTTCATGCCATGTCTTTTCAAAATTATAAATTGAGAAATGTTATCAGATTCGTCCCGCGTAACCGAGGCTAAATTTAATCTTGTTAAGTCCCTTTGTTTAAGCACACCGAACTAGAAGACAAATCAGGAGACTGTTTGTTTATCGCAAAGTTTTGTCTACATTGGGGATTTGTTAAAACAGAGAATCCACAACACAAGCTTTAAATCTAATGGGGACGCTACAGAGAAACACAAAAAACTTAACGCACTTCTCATAAGGCAGCTGAAAGCTCTACGACAGCCCACAAACTGTTTCGCCCTTCTTGGGGCTCATTAGGTAGACGCAGTCCCCGAATCCCCGTCAACCTTATGCTCTACTGGAACCCAAATTGCGCGAAATTAGCGAAATACACTCATTTGCATACCAGTTTGGTTTTCACGGGACATCCATCAGAATCCTAAATGAATCTCTCGTGTATGATGTTTTTGAGCAATTTGGGTTCATGTATAACATAAGGTTGATGGAAACTCGGGGACTGCGCCCACCTGATGAGCTCCAAGAAGGGTGAAACCGGTCGTGGGCTGTCGAGGCGTTTTCAGCAACCTTATGAGTAATGTGTTATGTCTATACAATGTATCGCGATATCTCGAATATCGTACCAACTGAAACATGAGTCAGCCTGGTGCAGCACATCCAGTTGTTTAACAACATCATAGACGAGGGATTCAGCTGGGTTCCAGGTGAGTATCCCGTCAAGAGCAAATTGTTATGTTCTACTTGTTCTACAAATTTGTTAACGCCTAGGTTCATGAGCACCGGGGCCAAATGCATCGATTTGCTTAAGGTCAAGTTAGACAAAGATGGAAATTAGGTGAATGGATAGGGTGTAACTGACTAGATCAGTGACGTGTGCTGTCGGCGGGCAGGGCTTGAAGCACGGGCAAAGCAACACGTGTCCAGGACTCTCCGTCAGCTGACTCTAACGCAACGGCGATTGAATCCATGGTCAAATCATCGATCCCTAGGCCTCTAATCTACACCAGAAACAGAGCTGAACTCAACTCATCTTTCCAGGACTCAGCAAGAAGCAGGCGGCCACAGAGGTTGAAATTCCTTGAGGCCATACTGATTAATCGTTTTATGCCTGTATTCCGCGTTCAGAAAGATCTCAGGGTCACTCTGAAACCACCTTGGTTTTACCGATCGGTCACGTTGTTTTATAATTATACAAATGTTGTAAGCTGTATTGTATTATGCACTTATGCTGCTTTACACTTTTAACTGCAGAAAAGTGTATGAGATGAATCCTTGTCGCAGCCTTACTGTTCTTATAATGCTTTGCTCAAATTGATCAGCGGATCACGGTGATCCGAATGAAAGTTTATCGCACTTTATCAAGCAGTGTTTCGGTTCCGTGATGGTTAAAGCTATCATCTACTCGGATTTTCCGAGGGGAGTCTTTCTTCCGGTTTATGCAGTAAATTGTTTGTCACAATTAGAGGGGCGGGCAAGCAACTGGTCACACAGGCTGTTTGTTGAGACAGTTCCTGTTTGAATTTGAAACATATGAATTCCATACGGACTTTCACGGTTCCTAGAATTCTTTTCACCTCCACATTAGGTCGGGCGCGTCAGGCTTCGTCACATTCCAATTACTTTAGAACCGACCGTGAAATTACGGTAACCGACACTTTGATGAAAGTGAACCATATCAAATCTGATGAGTCCTTCATTCAAACCGATGAACCACCCTTTCAACTTATTGATGAGATGCGTGGAGTTTCTTATCAAACTTCAGTATAGCTGATCACTTAAGAGTAGATGAATCCGTGTAGTCAACAACTGGCCTCTGGGACTTCGATGAACCATAGTTGTTTGAGACAAAGATGGTTTTGGGGTACAAAACAGGTCACAGCGACCCATCAAGTTTGTCTTTGCTCTTCTAGAGAAAACCGGCAGAATTTTGGGCTCAATTAATTAAAGCGTTCGTCTCCTTACTCGGCCAGCGCATGTAAGGATTTGCTTGTTTGTAGTGTCCTTTCCTTGCTTTAAAAACTGATCTATTTGGTCTCACGGTTTGGTTTTCTCTGTCCGATTCGGTGGTGACATTTGAACTATCATTTTGGGCAGATGTCACTACACGTACAACAATCTATCAAAACAAAGGTCAATGTGTCTCGACATACCCGGTCCGCCCATGATTCTGATACAGTTTTATCTAAAAGGCGAGAATGTCAAAAGAACATTATCGTGAATTCAAAACAAATTCCTATATTTCTATCAACTGTATTAGAGCAACGGTAATCTATTACGAAAACCACAAGCTTCATGAGTTTCAGTCATTCTGTTTTGTATTTTTGGTAGAATAAACCACCTCAAACGTCAAACGTCCACCTAATACAATTCAACAATTTAGCTAGTCGGTATCCATCTAACCCGATTAATCAAAGCACACTTTCCTTTGTGCGCAATTCCTTTATATTCGCTCACCTGTCCAAATAAATGTTGTGCATTCAAATCAGTTGTGAATCGAAGAAAAAACCGTTGACTTAGACGCTATGGCATTTTGCTAATGAAAGGGCGGTTTAAACGACGGGGTCAAAGATGTCTCAGAAACAATTCTGGATCGTGAGGATCAACAATGAGACGGTAAGGAAGCATAACACAGTTTCTCAGTCTAATCCGCTCCGCATATTCCAGTCAGAGGAGCTGAGATTGATTGGATCAGACATGATTAAAAGGAGACATACACCGAAATAATACCTGGATATTTACGCTTCTAAATCTGCCAGCACGATGCGCAGTTGATTGCTGGACAAGGGATTCGAAAGATATATCCCAACTTCTTCAATGAAGTAGCATGAAAACGATACAAAGTGCACGTGCGTAACTCGGCATGTATGACTTCCCACGAATTCCACACACTGGACGTCTATCTCGTCCAGTCTATGTCCATCAGCTCGTGGTTCTCGCGTAGGTGATACACGGATGAGCATTGGAAACAACTTTATTTAGTGACAGGTTTCACTGTTACTGATCTGTGATCATGGTTAACGAAGCTGGTCAACTAGCCAACCAGACTTTCTATACCATTAAATTTGATAAAGAATAACATATTCGTTAGCAGAGATCGAAAATGGGGTCTTTGCACTCTCGATATTGTGCGCCCCTAAAAAAACTTCGAGGAGCCTACCAATCGACCCACCGGAAAAGAAATGAGCCTTCAACAGCCCAGCCCTGACAGGAAATAGCAAGGTGTAAAAACGACTGGATTAGTTCTCAGCCGAGCCACAAGAAGCACTGTTACGGGACAGATGTACCCGAACAAGACTAAACTTGGTAAGTGGACAGACTACAATGGTTATCGGAATACTTCTCACGGTCGGTGAATTCGTCATTCGAAAATAACTTGAACCTAATATATAGCTCGGTGGTTAAAGTGCGAATTTTCTGGTTGGTTCAAAATCAACTTCTGCATGTCGAATGTTCCTGTTTAGGCTTGAGCAACCTGGCAGTATCTCAGCCCTCGTGCTTCCTTCAGGTGGCATGGCAGCTAGGAACCGGGTGTCGGTCGCACTTCGTCCAATCAGAAACGCAATGGGTTGTTTATCAATATTAATAATTATTCAAACCTGAGAATAGTTTATTTCCAACTTTCCACCGATGATGACGCACTGTAAGGTTTGTATTACTTTCTTCGCTTTTCCAATAACTATGGTGTAATTAGAAGCCGCTCGAATATAGATTTATTTATTGCCAAGCACGAACAAACTGGCTACACTGAGACCCATACAGCAACAAAAAACTATTTCGCGCAACCTCTCAAACACCTGATTTGGTAGCACGTAATTCTGGGTTTTTGATAGCATTCGGGTAATTTGTACTGGGGCAGCAGCGTAATCGAAAATTCAGGCGAAACAACATGTTAGTGTAATTTTCGGCTGCGTACGCACAGTACTACTTACAACCCACATCAGTAGAAGCCACGCTCATTGTGTCTGAACATTATTGGCTTCTATTAGGCATCACGTAATTGATTACGGATTGCAGAGGCTTTTAGGAACAGAATTTCTCACATTATTAGGTCTTCTTTGTTCATCCCCAGATTTGTTAACCCACACTTTCAAATAGAATTTGTCTACGTGGGCAACAGAACTGTTCACTCAAAAGAGCCATACGTTTTGACAATAACGATTCCCACATTAATGTCTACAGATCATTTTTTACAACATGATGATATCGTCCAGCTGTAACACCCTTCTGGTGCTCAGCTGCCATGCAACCCGAAGGAAGTACGATGGCTGAGCTACAGCTAGGCTGCCGAAGCCTAGCAGTCGGGATGTCGGGGAGTGGGTTCGAACCACAGGCCTTCCGATCAGTAAGTTCGCGCCCTAACCACTGAGTTATCTCGGACTGTAACAGCCTGAGAGGTCAGAGCTGATCCAACAAGAATTAGTCACTGCGCCTTGTGGACTAGGCTGTTGATGATCCTGTTGCACCGTTTGTGTTGGTCCTCACAAAACATCGCAGTTGTTTTCGTTAAAATGACATAGGCGAATTGAACTGAGAACTGCAAAAAAAAACTCAGTAGTATCACAAAGCTTCAAAGCTTAGTTAGACTAGTTGAGACGTATCCCCCACGTTCACCGCACTTCTCAGCCAAAGGACATAGTAAACCTGATCTGTTGCACGTCCACTCCGTTGTAAAAGTCCAAAGATTTCCCTCCAGAAATTTTGGAGCTCATTTATATAACTGTTAGCATATTTGTAAGTTGGGACAAACGAATGGAGTAAACCCGCATGTTCTTGTTTTTGCTTCATGTTGCAGTAGCTTGTCATAAATAACGTGAGGTTGATAACGGTCTTCACTATGAGACCATAGGAAAGTGTACGTGAGCAAAAATCTAGTATTCTGCAGATGGTCAATCCGGTTTTTCCGGAAGTACGAAACTCCTTTCGGTATCTTCTCAATAGGACATTGAGATAGTTTGTGTGCTGCCACATTAGGCGAAGTATTATCAACAGACTACTGACTATGCGGAATTTCATCGACCCGCCAGCTGTTGAAAATTCGTCATGTACTTGGGCCAAAATGGTCAACCCATAATTAGTCTAGAGCGAAATCTTTTTGGGAACAGCGATTGCAATCGCACACGGTTCCGGTGTCCCAGACTTGGTGCATTTTCACTGCTTATGTGATTTAACCCAGCTAACAAAGTTATTGTCATTGAAACTCTTACAAAAGAAAACATTTTAGAAGTCACATAGATCCATCTTTGCGAATCCGTTGCTCGGAGATGGTGTCCATCATAGGTCTAGCCACAAGGAAGTTTTGGGACGTAGTCTCTATAGTCGTTGCTAGGCGAAGTTTCATTTATGATGAATACACTTCATCATATCACGTGGATGACTAACGCTTACACGAGGGAATCATCCTTTTCCACTTCTAATTTGCATCGTACCATCCTAGATGGTTTAGGGCTTTGTATTGACTATGGAAAATTACTATTCCGGTTCAAACCACCTTGGCTGAATAGTTCTTTTTAGAATCGGATTGAGGTTCAGAGAGATCTGGTGGATCTGCTTTGTATCCCAGATCAACTAAGGTGTTCTGGACCGGAAGAGCAAGGTTCCAGACCCTGATGGAATTCTCTTCCTAACCTACACGCCGTAAGTGTTGCTTATCCACAGGAATCTTTCACTGACACTCGAGACCGATTAAGTCCACTAGGCCTTACTGTTTGGTTTTCCGTCTGCCCTAAAACCGGTCAACCTAGTAACCTACTCACTTCACATGACAAAATCCGTGTGTCGCAAGCGAAACTTTGTCTAGCTGTAAACCTACCGATTATCCAGCATACCTTTATGAAGTGATGACTTTCGATCGTTCTCAAATGATTTCCGAACGAATGGATCGACACCCTCTTTAGGTTTGACTGGATCGTGCTACTGAACAGCGTTCGCGCTTTCGGAAGGACATCCACTGACTATCGTCCCAAGTATAAAAAGAGCTGTTCAGTGATCATCTGCCTTCACTCTCGGGATGAAGTCAACAACCGGAGCGTCAGAATCCTTCCAGATCCCCGAGAAAATCCCAGCATGTATTGAAAGAACACTTCTGTGGAATTGTTGCTTCTATGAGGAAACTTTGGAATTTTCCATGGAGGTTTCAGCCTTTAAGTGAAGCCAGTCTCTGTTGGAAAGCCTAGAAGCACTGTACAGCTGTTTCGATCCTTATTGGGGATCATCAACAGTGCCTATCTCACGAAATGTCAAGGAGTTTCGAACTGTCGACCTCACAGCTAGAAGTTCGAACAGTTAACATTTCGGCGACAAGCAGCTGCTCCGAAATGATGCGTTCTACAAAAGTAACAACTTTTTACGGAGTTTGACGAGGTTTCATTCTAATTTCTTTTGGCGGTAAAAAAGCAATTCCCTTTTCTTACAGATCTGGTTTGGAAAACAGGTTTTAACATAATATTTTCTCGTCTTCATTGACATTTTAAATAGATTCCCCAAAAAAGTTTATCCCCCACAATTTTCTTTTTTCGAGTTCCCCGACAATCAGGATCTATGATCAGTATGAAAGGGTCTTGCTTGAAAAGCACCCCGTCATTCGACTGCACCAGGTAATCTGAGAACTAGCTAACTTGAACTAACTATTTCATGGTACTCTTGAGTTGAGTGGAGAGAGAAGGTCACAGTCCAAACAGAACACACTATTCACAAGGTTGCTGAAGCCTTTGAAAGCTCATGACTGGTTTCACCCTTCTTGGGGCTCACCAGGTAGGAGCAGTTCTCGAGTTTCCGTCAACTTTATGTTCTACTTGAATCCAAATTGGACAGATCTCTACAAATACATTCATTTTTATATCAACTTGAGTTTCACAGAAGACTCAGGTGAGTCTCCCGTTTAGGATATTCTTCAACTGAATTTGCTGCACAAAAGAAATTCAGTTGAGCCTTCAGTTAAAACCAGACTGGTGTGCAAACGAGCTTATTTCGCGAATCGCGTCCACTTTGGGTTCAAGTAGAACATAAGGCTGAGTGGAACTCGGGGACTGCGCCAAACTGATGAGTCCTAAGAAGGGCGAAACCGGTCGTGGGTTGTCGAAGGGTCGTCTTTAACCCTATGAGTAATGCTTTTTCAACCGTCCAAAGGTTTCGAAGTCCTGACCGAGGTTTTCTCCCGTGTATGAGGTCACTCTGAAAAGTCGAGAATCACAGTACCCATATCCCATCCTTATCGAGAATCATCAGCACTGCGCATCATATGACATTCACGAGTGGCTCTATTCAGTGTACTGTGATATCTCGAATGTCGCACCACCTGAAGTATGAGGCGGCCTTTGTGCAGCACGTCCAGTCGAAGATGAACATCATAAACGAGAGCTTCGACTGGGATCCAGGTTTTTCCTGTAAAAAAATGGTATGCAAATGAGTGTGTTTCGCGAGTACTGTCACTTGGTAGTGCCCAGCCAGCACAGGGAAGTAGGCCTGTATATGATGATGTTGGCTCAGCGCCAGATGTACTTCTAAACGTGTGCGACAGCACCACAGTCCACTCACCAAGCAGACCATGTAAGGGGGTGAAGTGCATGCGTAGTACTGATGACCAATCAAACGCCGAACTGCTGCGTAGGCTGACTAGTCACATGAACATCGTAAAGCCTGCAATGTTACTTAGCCCCGAGAGCAAGACTCGGAATGGTTCCTTCAGCCGGAAGTAATGCGGTGACTGTCGGACCCTCAATCAAGCACAGTTTTCGGTTCACGGTCCGCTACACGAATAACATGAGGATCTCCACGCCCCTGAATACTTCTGGCTCATGACTGGGAAGTGGAAATCAAACAGGATTTCGTGACTTTCATTCGTTTAACAACCTTTTCCAAAGCGGCAATTCTAACGCAAACATGAAAGTGTAGAATACGGTTCACGTGGAGATTACTCTATTGCGCATTCACGCAAGTCTACTGTAAGTTCCACACATGATGTACTCAACACTTACATATTTTCGCCTTCAGAGTTCAGTTTTTCACATTTTTACAATTTTAGTTGGCGCTACTGGTAACGAAATACGAAAAATAATAAAATATAAAAAAATAACTAGTCATTCGGGAGTAACACGCTTTCGGTACCCAGCTGCCGTGCAGTCCCAACGAAGCACGAGAATTGAGCTAATTCCAGGCTTTCCGAGGCTAGACAGGATTAGTCGAGAAGCCGGGGTGGGGTTCGGACCATAGACCGTCCGATCAGTAAGTTCGCGCCTCAACCACTGAGCTATCTCGAGCTCAAATACGATAAATGCACTGCGTTATTTTTTACTTGCGCGAATGTGAGCGAAATACATTCATTTGCAAAGTAACCTGGTCTTAACGGGAAACTCAAGTGCATCCCAGGTGAATCTCTCGTTTATGATGAAACTGGTCGTGGGCTGTTTCAGCAACTCTACGAGTAGTATGTTACGTCCGGTATTATTCAGATCATTCTGGAAATCTGGCAAAAGAAACGAAGGCTCCGGAAGACAAGATAACTTTACAGAAGGCATGGATAAAATCTAAAAATTGGGTGGCATGTGCAACATGTTACCCACGTTTGGTATGAGCATCTAGTGAGCACTTTTCTGGGTGACATGAATCGCTGACAAATTTCTGTGGCTCCGTGATGAGTGGCGTTAAAAAGGTCATTTCTGAAGCATTTGTAAAGCTGTGCTTCTGCTCAGGACTAGACGGGCAATTAATGCAACAAAGCCCTGGAAAAATTGTCGAATTGGTCTATTTCATCACCTCCGTTGTTGTGGCGTGCTGAAAGCAAAACTAGCCGAAACTGCTCCGTCGTCCCCCAAATAACATTGGTGAACAATTCTTCGAATATTCAGGTTGTTGTTTGGTGGGGTTTGATGGGTCATCTCATGTCCCAGCGCGTGTCGTAGATCAGCGTTTGAATTCAACTCAGACTAAAGCGGTAGGTTTTTAACGTAAGTGCCTGTAAAAGAACCCAGGCCCAATCATTTGACAAACTTGACAAGGGGTGAAAGTGCCCTTCAAGGCTGTTAAAGTAAAACACTTGGCCTCATCGATGAAAGCAGGATATGCTTTACAATCTTACCTCTTTTTTGTCCTACGTTTGATTCGAATTAAGAGTACAGGCTGTTTTTATGCATTCTCACCTTTCGGTTTCGAACTTGGATAACATTCCCTGTGAAAAACAAGTTTAAACACATTTAAAAGCGTTGGAAGTCAGTGGTCTTAGTTAGGGAATGGTCTTTTTCGTGAGGTTTTCTGTCCTCTGTGGTGCTGTCCGAATATTGAAATTGTGCAAACAAACTAACTTATACCACTGAGATTTAAAGCGTTGACGCAATTCCACTTTGTGTCTGATTTTCTTGCTGTTCTCAACCTCTTATCGTTTTGCTGCTAAACGTTATGTTGGTCACATTTATTCACGTGATCACTGGAAATGTGGAACTTCACTCATAGTACAGATGACTTGAACATGATTCGCTCAAATCGGACAACTGCAACACAGTTCAAATCAACACTTCCGGGAATAGTTGAAATTGATCTTACTGAAGTCTACACAACAAGTAAGCCACGTGATCCTCCCTGTAATTGGCTGGAGACAATGAACGATATGGCAGCTAACTGATATCGGTGTAACGAGGGAAACCCTTCGCTACGGAGTTGTTTATTGGAAAAACGCCAACCAAACAGTTACAGACTATCGGACAGGAAAGTTGAACTCTCATTTGCACGTTGTTTTTTTAGAAACTGAGTATCCGTCTTCTTCTTGAACGCGTCTTCTTAAACTCTCCTGGATATTCATTGACTATCGCACAATTACAAGCAGAAACTGCAAAGTAGTTCCACAAATTCCGTAATAAATCCCACCTTCCATTAGATCAAGGCGAAGTTACGAGAACACACATACTACTCGCATGTATCATCAGTAGTACCCACCGTTACATCGGTAGCGTTCATTCTGTCAGTTTCTATCTATGTTGTCCAGCTTATTGTTGGAGGTTTAGGCACCCCGGATGTTTGTTGTAGGTTAGCCCCAGCTCTCCCTATCTGCCCCATTTCCTTCTTTTTCCCATTACAAAACTTTATTCAAATAAATTAACATGACTGTGCGGCAATGAAGCATGGATGTTCTCGTTTGGTGTTGCCGATGCCGATGCTGGTGATGATAATAATGATGATGACGATGATGGTGATGATGACTTAAGCCAGAAAGCCAGAAAGAGAACTAACCTGGTCGATTAGGTGCTACAGTCCGGTTCTGGGATAGGTCGGAGATAAAACAAAACAATAAACAAATACACAGATAAATAAGGGGGAAGACTATACAGTTGGCCAGAATAACAAACGCTATTATGAACTTTGATAAGCTGATACGATCAAAATGCGGTCACGTACGTTCCGAAAATCGATTTGAAAACTAGTTATAACCAGTCCCTTCTTTTTTCCCTTGCTGCTGTTAATCTAGTGATTGAATCTTCGTTTTTCCCATAGAAATGTCCTTGGTAAATTTGATATCCTGACAACTTCATTACCCCCGGGATTCTGGGTAACTCTCTCTGTTTTTTTTTCTCCTTGGTCTATATTAGTTATTTTTGTCTGGTTAATTATCCAAGATTTCTCTCTCTATAAACTGGTGGTTAAATGGATCCATCGGCGAATAGTGTTAAACTATCGATTCTTCGTATTTCAGCTAACGCCCGGAAAGTTACCTGATCAAAATGAATGCTATTCAGAACTATCATTCGATGGGCACAATTCCGCAACCGATCCAAAAACACTATTCATTCACCGCCTCGATAGGACGTCGTTCAAAAAGCTGTAACGCAACCAGGACTACAGAATTCTCGGCGAATCATCGTTCGTCACTGGAGGCTAGCAGCGCTGTTAGCAGCGGATACTGGGAGGATTACGAATCATTGGGCCAAAGCGCCAGTGGAAGCGCAAATCTAGCATGTGTGACACGATATGAGACTCCAAACACAGCGACTGCGGTAAGGCAACAACCAACTGGTCTTTCTATCGAACACATGCCTTCGGGAGCAAATTCGGCCTATCTTTCGGAAAACCTTGATAGTACGGCGTCCAATGAGTGTCCTAGCGGTTGGAGGCAACTGATGTTCGAGCGAAGACTAACTAACGGTCTACAAGGGGGATCACCCACAGACCGATCGTACAAAGTCTTGGATGGAGAGTTTGGACCCATACCGAAATCTCTGTCTTCAGACATGGCTTCAACATATGTGAGGTCGCTTGAGGACATAACTGAAGCATCTGTGAGTAACTTATTGATTTCCGTACCTTTCTCACAAATCACGTGCTAAAGGTTGCCTATGTGGCTGAGCCAAAACTGCTGAGGTTTAAGCTGGCTCTATCAGCCAAATGTTCGTTAGTATTTCGCCAAAAATAACCGCTCTGATTTTTTAATCCCTCCAACAGAGCATTTTTTTGTACGAAACTTGCCCCGGTTTTCGGACAAATTAGTGAACACACTTATCCTTTCGTTCGCACTGCTGCACCCAATTGCTAACAGTAGACAGACGTTTCGGTCTACAGATGTTAATCTTCAACGACTTTTAAGCAGTCTTACAGACTTGGAAACGCATCAGTCGTCCAGTAAGCCAGACGCCGGACGTGAAATAAAAAACATCAGGCTTGTGCGTTTACACCAGTTTCGCTTGTCTGAGCTGCGGCTGATTTTATCGAGGAACCGATGTGAGGACTAAGTGACTGAAGTGATGCGAGACAGACTAGCCACCGCGTTTAGTGTCCAGAATACAAGTAAGAAGAAATGATCATCACAAATTTTGCTTTACGATATCACAAAACAGTTAGAACTTGCAAGGTGGACTATTGGAGAAGTTACTGCGTGATAGGTCCGCATTCCATTTATTCTGAGGACGCGTTCGCATCTCACTGTGCATGTACGTAGAGTTCACCAGAACAGTAAAAATCAATACAGCTGTCATCGTGACAAACAAATGGAGCTTTCATACTTTTGACATTCGTGGACATAAGAAATTCAATCGCGGACACTCCACTATTAATTTTGTACCTGATGAGTGTTGCTTTACTGAGCGCCACTGTAAACAAATTACTCAAACAACATTCAATTAGTAGAACAGAGGAAGAATAATTCCACAAGTGAAACTTTCACCTGCGAAGTCCTTACTCGAGGTGCCAGGCAACACGTGTGACCACGTGATTTGGATCCCGTGATAGGAGGATGAGTGGTGCTGTGTCCTGTCCAAGTGCGAGTTAACCCCACTGCCGATTAGTCGCTCGTGGCCGAACGATTAACTGTTCAAACTACTTGTCAGGAGGTTTCTGGCTCGAAACTCCTTGGCGTTTCCTCAGATTCACACTGCTGGTGATTCCCAATCAGAATGAAACAGCTGTCTATTGCTTCTCAGCTTTTCAGCATAAACTGGCTTCACTCACTCACTCACAAAACAAAATCTCAATTGAAAATGTTTTCTTTTCTTTAGTAAAGATACCAGGGTTGGGAAACCATTATTCACCTGAGGTGTAAACCCTTATCCACAAAAACTACTCACTGTTGCATCCAAGAGGAAGTAGTCAGGCTTAGGAAATCAGCCTGCACAAGAAAAAAAGAACTTAATTCAGCACCATTCGTTGCATAAGATGCAGACTCACAAAATTGTTTTCAAGGTCCAACGCAGAGGACCTCGTCATAGAACTCGGAGGCGTCGTCGTCATCTACAACACAACACTTGTGAAGGAGCACTTCAATATGAATGGTTGTTTTTGCTGTAGGTTGATTCCGACCGCCAAGTGACAAGCAGGATCTCCACACTTTAGGACCAGAGAGAGAGAGAGAGAGAGAGGGAAAGCCAAAAGCAGTAAGAAGAACTGGATCGCCCAATTACCGTTGAACAAATTTGTATCAATTTCATCCTAAGCGCTTAGTCTTATTGGGTAAACCTCAATCTAAAGGTAGATAATCTCCCTGTTGCATTTCATTTTTGTGGAAGTCAAAGCCCAGCTATTTTTCCAACTAAGCCTTGAAGAGGCCTTCTTAACCCTCTGCAATTTGATAAGGCATATGCATGTTGAATCGGCTCTATGCATTTTTTACCGCGAATATTCCTGTTTGAAAAGTCACTGTTAGATTGGACAATCGATAATACCGATGCTTGACAAGCATTTTACCGGTGCGAACAACAATTCTAAAGAAGCTGTTCGTGAGGTTTCTGAACGTTTCACTTTGTCCTTAATCCAAGAATTAGCCCGGGTAGTTTTTATGACTGTAATGCTCAACCATTCGAAGTCAGGAAAGTGGCTCGAAGTAGACTCTAATTGGCCAGTGCAAGAATTTTATCAAGCGTTCGCTGCAAGTGGTGATTCTTCGACCTGGTACAGTAGTATAGTTGTATCGTTGATAGGATATGAATTCATTCGGTTCCAGTCTTCTCGGAGACTTTTTTCTAACTAGACTTAGCTGAGGAGTTGTGTTGACAGACATGGTCAACGTCGCCGGAAGCACGCTGCATGTGCTGCCTCGTGCTACCTCACCAAGGAAGAGCGTGTGGCTCGTCCGGCTTCGAAGACCCATGAGTGACACACTGTTGATAAACACCAGCCAATCAGTTGAACTGTTTTCTGATACTTTTCCAATAGATTATGCTAACTGGGGGGATTTTCGGGTTTCGAAAAACCTCCCAACAGAACATGGCTTGTTTACTAAGCCAGATGTTCAACAGCGCTGGACTGGGTGACGATCACGAATTTTCTGATGGAGTAGCTCGACCTGGGACTACTGAGCGTGCAGTAGTAATAAGCCTAACTGAATCTGTAGAATGTTATTCCAGTTGTAACACTATGAGGTAGTCATTTCTACTGGTGTATGAAATAATACCTATTTTGAATCGATATTTGTGTCTCAGTTCTAAGAACCACAAGATCTGTAGTGTGGAAATGAAAAGTTGCACCTTTTGTGAGAGGTTTCCGTGGTAGTTGAGATCACAGTTGGTTGGTTGTTTGAACCGGGGGGCGAGATGGCTCAGTGGTTAGAGCGCGAATTTACTGACCGGAAGGTCTGTGGTTCGAACCCGACCTCTGCTTCTCGACTTCCCCTGTCTAGGCTTGGGTAACCTGGCAGTATCCCAGCCCTCGTGCTTCCTTCGGGCGGCATGGCAGCTAGGCACCGAAAAGGGGCTATATCTGAACAATTAACTTTTTTTATGGTTGGTTGAACGACTCATTGCAGTTACTATCAGGGAACACTAGTCAATAGGATGCTGAAAACCCGTGGACAACTCACAAGCGGTTTTGTTCTTCTTTGGAAGAATCAGATAGGCGCGGTCCCCGAATCGCTCTCAACCTCATGTCCTACGAAATACACATATTGGCACACTAATATGGTTTTGGCTACAGATTCAACGGAATTCCTGCTGCATTTCTTGTTTATTATATTTTTCAAGCTATTTTCTAATTATTTGTTTTCGCAGTCAAATATGATTTAACACAAGGGAATGAAATATGTATAACGAGCCGTTTTTATAAAGTTTTGAAAACGGTTTGTAACGCAGTGTCTCTGCAAGGTTTAGCCTGAAATATCACTAAACAGAATGAATTACTTGTAAAACAAGACGAATAATCCGATTACGAGATTCACCAGACAAATTACTACCTAGGTCATATGAGTGAGGGGGCTTCGGATTTTCAGAAGTTTGAGCTGAAGAACGTGATAGTAACTTGATTTAAGGTTATTAGTAGCGCCTCCCGAAAGCCAACGACTTTAATCACTTAGCGCCGTCACCACCTATTGTCACGTGGTCGGATCGTTCTGAGCTTGATCAGGTAACATTCTCACATAATTTGGAAGAATTCCATGACCTTTTAAATATGTTGGATTGATGCATCGCACGTGTTTTGTGCAGAGATTCATTTTGGCCGAAGATCTTTTGGCTGTCTGGCCTTAAGATGCACGCCGAGTTTATCAGAATGGAATGAATAATCGGAGTCTGCAGACTTTAAGCTTTAAAGGACATGCGGCTGCACGACGACTGTCGCTGGCAAACCCAGTATGCACTTCTAAATGATTTTCATTTGAGATGCATTTCGGAATCGAATAGAGGAAAGAGACAGTTCGCTTTGGAAATAGCAAGAAAGAAAGAGAATCCCACAAATATTCTTACCTTTTTGTACTAAACGTGGCTTTGTGTTTCATTTGTGTACTAAATTTTATTCTAGTGAATAGGACGTGATGGGTCTCCCGAGGGTCCCGCCATACGGGTCCGTTCAACCCTTTTTTCATTGTAACGAATCAAAACACCGTAGGTATATCGACTAAGCTCCTCTGTGGCAGCCTGGAACGTGCAAAGAATGCCGCCATCAGCCTACATCGTACCGACATAGGAATGAGCGAGACGTGCAGAGCTAGAGAGAGAGAGAGAGAGAGAGAGAGAGAGATCTCCACAACGATTCAAACTCCTGGGACACCTGTGTTCATATAAAACAACGTGGCACCGAAGAGCATGTATTCTCAATTCACACAAATTGCAGGTCGGATCTAGTCATTTTTGATACACTGACACAGGAATTTTCTGGTGTGAGCATGCATATATTTTGGCAAACAATTGTTGTAGACAGCTGTCATTGCAAATTAGACGTCATTCAAAGAAAGCCAAATATTTACTTGTTCCAACCGAAGGTTGTTGTTCCACCAAAAATTTACGTGGTTTCCAACACCCATAGAGAAGTTAATCGAATCTTTTATGTTCAAACTCAAGAAAAATTCATGCTCTAACATTCCTTGTTTCACTGAAGAAACAGACTAACGGAATCCACCAAATGATATGAGCCTTGTTGAACAAGGGGACCCCACCTGCCTTTTAAAAGAGTCTGGGCTATTTTTGGTGGTAATTGGAGACTCAGCTGAATTCCCTGTCTACAAATGAATGTACTGCACCATAACCGCCTGATGTTTCAGCTGGAACGATGTTCGAGAATTTGAAATAGGTTTTTTGACCCCCACACTACATACACAAGGCTGGTGAAAACTCTTCGACAGTCCAGTACTGATTTCGTCCTTCTTGGGACCTCTTGGTCCGCCACTGTCTTTCAGGTTTACTTCCTGCTGGTAAACACTCATCTGCATGTTAGGTTGGTGTTAGCGGGTAACTCAACTAGAATTCTACCGAATCTGTCGTTTATGGTATTCTCCAGCTGTATATTCTGCAATGTAAACGAGAGATACAGTTGGGATTCAGTTTAGTCTCCCATTGACATTAAAACAACTTGTGAAGGAGCACATTCTTTTGCCTATATACAATCTGGCATGCACTCAAGCAACAGAGTGAACATGACCTCATTGAAAAGCGCCATCTGATTGGCATCAAGAAGACTGAAATAGATAGTGGACAGTCCCTGAGTTTTCAACAACCCCACATAAGTAGTGTTGGGTCGAGAGTTCAGGCTTGTTTTCGTGCAATGAGGTCCTGCAGATGCCGGATATCATTGAAAATATCAGGTTCTTATATTAAGGAAAATTAATCGATTCAATCTATCAAGCACTCAACCAACTTTGAAAAAAAAACAATTAAGTATTTGGTAAAATTCAGTACTGAGGAGAGTGTAATGTACTTCCGGCTTTTGGACAATCTGAGCATGCTTGTAGCACTGTGCGTAGCTGAACCCATGTATGGGCGGACTGACGTGAAGCGACATATCGCCCTGGAATAATTTGGGGCGGTTTTTATACTACTATTAAGGCGTCAGTAGCACATTTATTATGGAAGTCTAACAATCCCTTCCTCCAGGACTGCCAGCCACATAGTGCCGGAAACCCAACTGCTAATACCACACCGATCAAAACTGGGCACCTTGGCTACGCTGATATCGGCATTCCGGTCATGCACAGCTCCGCGCTGTCATTCGATGAGTTATCCAGCGATTCGGATGATGAACTCGATGGTACAGAACACAACTCAGCACCAAAGACTCAGTTTGAAGCGGCCCTCAGACGAGCTCACCTTGCGCAGAAGCAGAGGAAGGTGAGCATGTTACACGGTCACTTTTATCTGAGGCAATTGTTTTCTAACGCCGTCATTTTTTCTACTACCGTTTTCCGGCAACCTACTTATGAATAACGGAAAATAACATAGCATTGGGTATCTGCTCCCACATCCAGGTTCAGGCTGATGTCATATTCAGGGGGTCAGCCAATACTATCCCCTCCAAAAAAAAGCCCTCAGTCTTAGTAAGTTCTACCATGAGCTGTTATTGTGGGGCATACGCTAATGATCCATCCTGATATCTCATCTGTACATACTTGAGTGAGTACTGCCCACTACCTCCCATAGATTGGCCAAGGCATATTGCTTGTAGAAGATAGAACGACGACACATCCATAGAGATAATCACTCGCCTTGTCTGCTGGTTGTTCATTGTCACGACCTATCGATATCTAATTAGGCCAAGCGACGACTTGTGACCTGATTGATTTTTGTGCGACGTCAGTGTCTCGTTTGCTTGCCTGCTAATTTCGCCTCTTGATTTTGTACATGATGGAATTTCCAGCGTCTGTCCCCTGCATTCTTATTTCGCAATGTATCGAAGCAGTTTTTCCCGATCAGATGACACCGACGCCCAAAATTTTGGGTTGGAGCATATCTTTTAAATGGCAAGAACACCCTCCAGAGACTCAAGTTGAATTCGTTGTCCCTCTACCTGTTCGTCACAGGCGGGATGACTCCACGATAGTATGGGTATTTCCCAATCCAGTCTAATTGGGAAATAATTGGAAATAAGGTGTATCTGTGCAGAGCCATGTAAACAGGGCTAAATACGGAAGTTTAAATAAGGAGTAGGGTTTAAAATGACAGCCTTGTTTGCTTGAGGTGAAAGAGTCCATAACTTGGAAATTCGTCATACACGGGGAAGTAATTAGGCTTGCCTTTGAGGTTTTACGGTTGTTGCACGCGATTTGGGCAAAGGTTTATGATGATACCACATCACATCTAAATTAGGTAAAGGTTTCTTAGCAGGTCTAGATATTAGCCTCTGGGAGTATTTACTGACCACTGGTCAACTATTCGTCCAGCTTCCGGATTAGCCTCCGGAAGTTTCCTCACCACACCAGGAGACAGCGTCAGGGAAAGGTTAGCGCATCAAACCGCTTACGGAATTTCGTATGATATCATTCTTAGTTGAAATCACGTTTACCGACAAGCGAAACTGGTCCATCTGTCGTAATCGCCCCTGCGAATTAAATCGCAGCGCGTTGTTGTAGGCTTTTCCAGAAGAACAAGATGTGGCGACAAGCTGGGCCGAAATAAGTAAAAAGTCTGCAGTATGTAGATCTATCCAAAACAAAGACACAGTGCATTGTTTTACCCTCTGTTATGGATTTTTGCCTTTAATGAGACTACCTCAGTGATCAGGACTAGACATTGATGATTCCATCGGTAGACGAGATTTCGGCTTGGAGTTTCTTTTGGTGGGTGTACACTTGTCTAACATGTTCTGGCAGGTTTCAGGATCAATTAGGTGGTCGTAATCAGACATTCACGGGACTTCCTAGTCATCTGATAGATTTCATGCTTATGAACATCTGAACAGGCGAACGTGTTTGCGTTTGATTGGTGTGAATGGTTTGCCCGGTACTCGAACGACGACTCAACAACTATCCTGGTTGTGTCAATCGATTGACCCGCGTGTTTAGACTTCTCAGTGTGAATGTGAATTCTACAAACCCCACGATT
The DNA here is from genome assembly GCA_004794785.1 of Opisthorchis felineus. Classification (NCBI taxonomy): domain Eukaryota; kingdom Metazoa; phylum Platyhelminthes; class Trematoda; order Opisthorchiida; family Opisthorchiidae; genus Opisthorchis; species Opisthorchis felineus. The sequence goes on from SJOL01005211.1 coordinate 352,071, forward strand.
GTTCACAGCTAATCAGAAAGTCTTCTAGCAGGTATAAAGCTTTTGTGGCACTGCCTGGATTGGAAGTCTTGAAAGGCTGATCGGTCGATCAATACAACCAGGACAGTTACTGGGTCGTTGTTCGAGGCGTCCGGGAAACCAGTCACATCACTCAGGCGTGAACATGTTCGATTATTCAAATGTGATGATTCGGAAACGTCCAGCTTGTGCTGGCGGATTGGTAGCCATACGCTTGCCTCATACTTCGGATAGCTGGACTTCAAACCCTCACAAGACCAAGGATACGCATTTCTGATGAGTTCTTATAAGAGCGAAACTCGGGTCATGGCTTCCCCACTTTGCTGTAAACCGACCAGAATATCTGCACTAGGACAGGAAGATGACCGTTCAAACGACGGTGGTGCAACTACAGTTTATAAAAATCCTGTAATCACGTGTTTGTTGAACAAAATCAGTACTCACCTTACGAGTCTCCGGAGAATCCACTTTATTGCACAATCATGGCAATCTATCGTATCCTTGCTTGAGTTAGGCGGTTTCATCCCTTTTCTCTAGGGCTTACTATCATGACCCGTGGAAGAATTCACACCTCCGCTTTCATATTAGTCGGCTTCCCTCTGATAGAGTCTGTTTTTGGGGACTGCACTACTTCATTATTGGCAAGACATATGTAAAACACAATGAGACGATCCAACTCATCACAGGTTCACGACCGCACATCACAAATTAGCACAAACTACTCGGGGGCCGGAAGTAGTTCGCAAAAAGTGTTTTTAGCCTACCAGTGCAGCAATGTCTGTGCTTAAAACGTATCTTCGATTCAGTTCCCCGAGATATGAGTGGAGTGAAAAATTTACAAGGAGAACATTTGACTCAAGCTATATGATTATATACATCTATGTAAGCATAATACTTTTTTAAGCTCACCTGACCTCTAGCTAAGGATTTCAAACTATGAAAGTTGATGTACTGAGTATCTCAGATTTGTTGACAAACAAAAAGGATAAGCCTACGAGTTTGTTAGAAGAGCGGAATGTATCGATCGTCAGGTTAGATGGTCTCCAAACTACAAGGGATTTCAAAAGAATTAACTACTTGTGTTCCGACGCTAGTTCTGTACAAAAATCATTGACCAAACAATCATCACCCTTTTTCTCAGACCACCAGCATGGGACTACCTGCCCGACACGCGATGCCAGATTGGGGCTCACCCATACACTGGTCGACAGTTCAGCGCCCGGGATCCCTAGGACAGCCGCAAGTAAGGCTTTTTACAATTGTTCTACCATGTTACTAAGAATCGATCGAATTAGGAATACATAGTGTAGAGGATGTAAGATCAAATTACCAGTTCAAAGTTCAAAGTTAACTAAAATGCAAAAGGAATCAAAGAATAGTCACGGTCTCGTGATCAATGGTCGAAGCCTGTGCCCGCTACGTACAGCAGGATATCTCTTCCACACATTCGATTCGTACAAGTTATTTCTCACAATTCGACTTCCCCCAGAAGACCGAGTTGCCATGACAGAATTTTTCCACCCAATTCACAACCGCCTGTCCGTGCGTCAGGTCACAATATTTGCAGTTATCAGAACTACGATCAACTAAGCGCAGAGTTCAAACGTGAACGATAGTCAAACTGGAAGAAGTGGCAGACTGAGTGTGTTGGTGAATGCGTGCCGAGTCTACTTGCCGAGTCTACGTGTATGGAAGGAAGCCAACAAGAACCACATAAAACTATGTACGGTAAAGGGAAAAGGAGTTGTATCACAATTAAACCAACAACAGGAAGACGGAAAGGGAACACTGCAAAATCAACAGTAATCGAAGCCATGCTGGTAGTAACCTATATGGATTCATCACTCAAGTTGTATCTGTTTCAACCATTGTTGCCATCCGAAACGATACAACAGTTGTTCGACTTACGCCAAACTGAGTTTGTAGTTTCGAGGACTAAACAAATTAGGAAGATGAAATTCGAGTTCTCCCTTGGGAAATTTACAATCTAATTAAAGAGTATCAATAGGATTCAGACCCACAATTTTTCGAAATGCGTATTTATTTGGAAAAATATAAGTATACGGCTTGGCAAGACAGAAGCTTGCAGCCAAGTTCAGGGATAACACATTCTCAGGAGGGTAGCAGGATTATGTGCATCTGTCTCAAAGACTCCTGTTGTGTCGTGGGTGGCCGTCTATTGATTACGCCTGAACTGAACCTGCCAGACTACGCGATAAGGAGTAGACAGAGAACCCTGTATTGTCAAGACAAACATACAGAGCTTCTGCGTAAATATATGGGATGACTAAAGGGTCAAATATGGTCGTTCACTTGTTCGTTCTGTACACCCAATGGCGACGTTCCTGCCGTGAACAACTTCACACCCACTCCACTAGTCGCATGCTGCTAAGCCGTATTTGGTAAGCTCCGCCAACGCACCTGCTATCCGGAACATGTGGGACCGATGGTGACCTTGGGGACGCGTCGTTCTCTGCACATGTACTTTTTCCATGTCTGGGCGCGTCCCGACAACTCCATATCTTGTGGCGCACACCCTCACTATCGACGTCACCGCGGAAAGAGGATTTTCCTCCTAATAGAACCCACTTTCCTTCATTATTCGGCTGAGCAGCAAATATCTTTATTGTAAATTAGGTGGGCGGCTTCACAACCTACGAAGTTTCGTAGGTTTCTCTTGAGTATCGTTCATTCTGATGGATCTTAATCTGAGGTTGTTTTTTGGTCCTACCCCTCCATAAAATACGTCGGGTAACTGTAGAATCCATAAACGGTCTAAACTTTACTTTCGGTGTGAAAGAGCACTTTTCAGAATAAAGCTCGAAAAGGTTTCGTGTCCTTTACCAAGTATCATGGAACAAAATACACAGTTTGACTGGATAGGTCGTACCATCAACAGACTAAAAAGATAGCCCATTTCAGTTGCGGAGAGAGTGGTATTCTGATGGTCTTATGTTCTCAGTCTCGGTCACACGCACTGTCAGGACCGTGGTCTATGTGTTGACACAGACGAAAACCTATCTACCAAAGTAACCCGATTGGGGGTGATAATATTTGGAAGTAATATTGGGGAGGTCGTAGTTTGAAATGTACCCGCTGTCCACATCCGATTTACCTCTGAGCCGTATGGATTAAAGCCAGATTCTCACTTTTTGTCTGAACATCAGTTTGTTAGTAAGATTAATAAGGTAGTGAGTTATGGACTGAGTTGAAATAGTTAAACAGTGGGCTGATAAACTTCCAATACCATCAGATTCCTGCGAGAAGAGGAAAGGGTGCCTTACTTCAAATCACTAGATTCAACTTGATGATAGTATGAGGAGGTAGTTAGGTTTCTAAGGTGCAAACTTACCGATCGGGAAGTCTGGGGTTCGAACCCAACCCTGACATCTCGGCAGCTTCTGTCTAGGATTGGGTAACCTCGCTAGATACCGAACAGACGGTACAGCTGAACAATTACTGTTCATTTATAATATATTTCATTATTGTCCACACTACATTTGTCATGGTTGGAGAGGTTACGAAATTATTCTAGCAGAGTTTTCACCTTTAGGTGCAGACGAGAAGCATCTTACGACTGCTTGTTCAGTTGGATTTCGCTGACTATTGAGTTTGAATGTCTCTCCAGCGACTCATGAAGTCTGCCGGCTATTCCTAACAAGGACCAGACATCCGCACAGTGCTTTACGGCTTTGTAGCGTAGACAGGATTCACTTGCGGAATGAAATCTCCATCAGAGCTGAAGTGTTGTTCTGTTTTATACTTTTACCTGTTAGTCTTTAGCAGTACAAGGTAAAATGGTTGTTTTCCTCATGTTCTTGGTATTTTGGGTACTACTTTCTTTAAGAAAATCAGGGATGCTGAACAAATGATGTTCGCACAAGATGAGGCGTTACCCGTTCACCGCTTAGCTCTTACCGGCGCTAACTTGATTTAAACAAAGTAGAAGCTAATTTGTACAGATGTAAAACATTACTCATAAGGTTGCTAAAAACTCTTCTATAGCCACAAGCGGTTTCGCGCTTCTCCTTTGGGTTCATCAGGTAGGCACAGCCCTCGAGTTTCCGTCAACCTGATGTTCTGCTTGAATCCAAATTGTACGAAATTAGACAAATGTATTCATTTGCATGCTAATTTGGTTGTCACGGGACACTTATCTGAATCCCAGCTGAATCCCTTGTTTATGAGGTTTTTCTTCAACTGGATGTGTTGCACCAGACTGTCTCATATTTCATTTGGTAAGACATTCAAGATATCGCAATACACTGTATAAACATAATGCACTACTCATTAGGTTACTGAAGACTCTTAGTTTGGTTCGGCAGTCAGTTTGGTTGATCCCTCACACAACACAGTAACAAGTGCCCTCAAGCAATAGGTTACGAATCTATAATTTTAGCAGTTGCTTTGTTCGGTAAACGCCCTGTGACAATCACTTCTAGGACTGCTCTAGTTACATATCACCGAAAATCTCCTGAACTTCAGCACTGCATCGACTAGTGGATTAAATTATGGGTAATCGATATTGATTCGTTCAAATGGATACGCGATGCAAACTAAGCTGTAGTACCAAGTTGATTCGACACTTTGAATCTGAAGGTGCTTCACTCTAAGCTCGTGACATTCTTGAGCTTCACAGGATGGTCGTTATCGAAATACAAACTAACTTTTTGAATAACTTAAGCCGTCGGAACCTGTGCAACAAATTCGTACATGCACTTCACTTCGGAATTTCGACTGCGTATTACAACCGGCCACCAGTTACACTCGCATATTTCATAGAATTTAGGAATCTGCTTGCGGATAATCTGGTATTTTGTCGGCTTTGTTGATTCGTGAACGTCAGAAGTCTGTTTTCAGAGTTGTTTCATTTTTTTCTAAAGTTCGGCATTTTGCATTCAACATAAACATAAAACAATGGTTTTGAGAGTACAACATTATCAAAGGAACGATAGAGTTGAGTATTTCCATTAATGCGATGTTGACCCATATGTGTTGTTCTAGAATCAGAACTGCTCTACCGCTGGCTACCCATAAATGGCTACACGAGTTTCAATCTTGCTGAAGCTCGCAAGGCTGGGCTTCCTGAACCGTGCAGAGATTTATACTTCGGACATCTTGCATGCAAGACAGCTCGTAGTTCAAACGTACTAAGCTTAATGCCAAAGCAGACAAGCGCCGGTGCTTCGAGCACTCGACAACTCAACAACCCATGCCTGTTCCGGTTGTATTTATCGCTTTTGACACACTGAGGTCTTAGGGTAGCCCTGACTCTGCTTTAGGATCACTGTCAGGTGCGTTGCTGGGCCCCGTCACCTCACTTACGCGCATTAACTTCAAGAACGCAACTGTTTCTTTCATTAAAGCCATCAAAACTAGCCATTAGGTATTCTACGTTTGGTGAATTTCGGACAGAAAACTTTTTGAAAGAAGCATCTGTCGTTTTTCTCTTGTTTCTTCAATGATGAGTCTTGATGAGGTCCATCACGTTCCCCAGCACACCATCGAGTTTCGGAACCCCATTTTTGGAGCAACAGGCTTTTCGGAGAGGAGGATTGAATCTTAAGTATAAAAAAAACTTTCTGCCACGTTCACTTTATAAAAACATTCGTAGTTCAAGTTAGGCTAAAGAGAACCTTACAAATTTCGTTTTGCACTTTTTATGGTAGGTGGTTGGATACGAAAGGAATTCAGTCCATAATACCATTGTGCTTGCTGGAATACTCTCACTGGTCTTGGGATCACAGTACTCCGAATAGCTTAATAGCCTTGAAGATTATCCGCTGTTTACGCTTCAGCTCAAAACAATAAAGTTGTTTAGTTTTCGAAGTAGCCATTGAGTCTTGAGAAGCCTCGGTTACGTAATTGGAGTGTGAAACGCTAATAAAGTCATCGGATCTTTTTGAACTGCTTGGCTCCCTTTCAAATTAGCACCAGCAAAATTTCAGCACACAACATTGCTCACTTAATTTGTACATCATTTTGTTAGGTTGCTATCCCAGTTACCTCAGTTTCGATGGTGAGGTGATGATGATGATGATGACGATGATGATTGAGTCAGCGGAGTCTTCTTTGTCACACGTCGGTAAAGTACATGCATCCACGGGCGACAGAATAGATAACACATGCGTTTCAGTGATTAAAATTTGTCTGTTTGAAAAGATATTGGCCGAACTTTCGGCAAAAGACAAAATGAAAGCTACGTTTCTCAAAAGCTTGACGAAAGTTCCGAACACTTTGCTACCGTCTTCACCTTTCTCCGGTTAAACTGGTAAGCTTCAGTGCCAAACTGAACATATGTGGCGGTAAATACTCATTCGCAAATTAAATTCGTATTGAAGGATGGTTCAGCCTAATTTCAGCTGAATTCTTTATTCATCCTATCCCTCCAGAAAATATGCTGCACAAGGTTCATCACATGTCTCATTTGAAGCGCTATCCAAGGTAGTGAAGCGTGCTACAATACTAGGCATTAAGTCAATTAAAACTGCGCCACCGGTTTTTTTGAACGCATCAGCTACCGTATCAGCAGGCATATCGTCTTCACTGAAACGTGAGGCAGCTTATGTGCAGAACATTTAGTTGAAGAGTATCATAACCTAGAGATGTAGTCGGGACTTAGCTCCGTCTCCCGAAAACACCAGCTTAAGTTCCAAGTAATATTTTACCAAAGGACAGATTTTTTGCAAGCTGCTTAAGGTCAAGTGTTGTAACTTGCTGAACGGTCGTACAGCTCTGTCGGTGCTTGGCTTCCTGCTCCGCCCACTATGGTATATCGAAAGGCACACTATCTTCTGACAGCCCTTTATGGAGACAGCGGAAGATTATTACAACCGTATTTATAGGGTCGTCACGGAATGTTCCACAAGTTCGTGCTACAGTCTCCGTGCGGGGCCGAGAAGCGTCAAGCTAAAGATGCTCGATCCAGGTTAGCTGACATTCTGACCAATCGGGGCATGCCATCGGTTGGTCGGTAGCCCTCACGTGACGCATCCGCCCAATTGACGGTTATTATGGGCGGCTGGCCTCCGGACACCAAGCAAATTACAGGTTATTGTGGGCCCTAAACAACCACAATAGTGAGTACTTTTGGTATAAAATTGATCATTTGGTTCACATTTACGTATATCAAGTACCCCGAATAACTGTTCACACTAGAAACAAGAGTAACGGATATCTTCGATGGCTTCAAAGGTAACAGGATGTAGTCTCAGGTCGTATTCTATGAACTCACAAAGAGAGTGATGAGTAGTGAACATAAAAGGTAACATCTGCGTTGCCCAGGGGGCGAAGAAGGGGGATTCTGGATGGAGGACTCACAGAATTCATCTATGTGATAGCTAAACATCATGTGATGAAAGACAGATGGAATATTCACAGGACACTTGACTGTCACCTCGTTGTGAAACCTCCTTGCAGAAACCACAGCAACAGTCCGACCAACGTTGTCCATTTAGCGTAATTATTGTCGTCCTCCAGCTTGTTTGATTCTCCGTGCGTCGAAAATGTGATGGGGGACATGATTTCAACACCAATGTGCTGCTGACGGCAATTGTTTGACACCACCGTGAACTGAATGGCGCAACGTTGGATGTATGTTGGAATTTCAAGGCTAAGTTACAGAATAATTCGTTGAAATGTAAATGAAACCGCTGTCATCCACTGATGAACGTGAAACCATTTCGTGTACCCTTGAGGGTGTTAATTTTCAGTTTCAGTCCGTAAAAAAGTTCNATATTATCGCGCAATAACAAGGAAGATCCCAACCAGATTGCTAATTACTCATCCAAGCCATCAAAGATAACAAAACACCAGTACCAATGAACTGGAAATCTGCAAAGAATCAAATCAACAATTGTGAATTTTTGATACAGAAACTTCAGTACCAATGAACACGAAAAATCACATTCGGCATTGTTCACAAAGCCAAACCACATTCCGAACAAACAAATCGATCGATGGCTAATCCAACTGACGTGAACATAGCTCACACGAGTCACGAGTAGTTGTATTCACTATTGGATTCCGGTTGTGCATCGATTGAGTGCTTGAAGAAAGGCAAACGAGTTTACACAACACACTCTCTGAAATTACCCTGAAAATGAAAGGGCGCCATTTAGATTATGTAAGAGCCGTAATCCAAGGGATCGATCGTAGTCGTTTGACTCAATTTTCCTATGCATGGTGAATGAATCGGTTCTTTGTGGTAATCCAGATTGGTGAGAGGATTAACATGTGAACTGACGTTTCAAAGACCCGAGTTCAATCCCATTCTACTGAGACTACCGTTGAGGGTACAACAAGCGACCGGGATTTAACCATTCCAAATTCTGGTGACCAAAAATTGCCGGGACTTATTCCGTGTGAGAATCCTTTGTACAGGTTTGCAATTTTTGAGAGGGGAGAGGTTCCGATACATTTTTGGTATTAGTTTCTGAGTAAATGAGTACAGTTTGTGGGCGGTGTGTTCCCTGGATTGGTTAAAAACTGAATTAAAGTGCATTCCCAAAAACGCGCTTCTGTAGGAAGGACTTTAAAAAGCGACCACCCGGTTCGCGTTTCTCGCTTTGTGACGGACGTGTATTCCCAAAAAAGCTCAAATATCCCATAATTGCGCGACCTACTCGCCAAATGTTGACGTAAGGAAGGTTTCGGCGTTTTTGTGGGCAATTAGCGAACCAGGTTGTACCCCAGCACATTTTTCTAATGCTTTCCCCGTAGAACTGAAACTAGATTTCTGCGCCTCTAGGCGGTCTCTTAGATAAACGTAAGAAATCCCCTCAAGCCGCCTACCTCAAATGGAAGTATAATTCACTCAAAGTGTGAACCTTATATCCAGAAAGTGGTCACACGATCAGCCAGTCAACGCTTGGTAAGGATTTCTTGATTGAATGAAGAGTGGAACGAAGCACGGGCGAGATGGCTCAGTGGTTAGAGCGCGAATTTACTGACCGGAAGGTCCGTGTTTTGAACCTGACCTGTGCCTCTCGACTTCTTCTGTCTAGGCTTGGGCAACCTGGAAGTATCCCAGCCCTCGTGCTTTCTTCTGGTGGCATAGCAGTTAGGCACGAACGGAGCGAATCACAATGGCAATCAGGCCCTCGCGACAGAACGGTCCCGCCTTCAACTACAAGCCGAAAGTTTGCAGGTTTGAAATTCCCTGCAGATTCGTCAGGTATACTTTGGGCGATAATTTCCAATAGGGACGAAACAGCTGTGCAGTATTTTTCGGCTTTTCAGCATAGGTGGCTTTAATTACAGGGCAAAGTCCCGCTACAAACGCAGGAAACTCCGACTACCGGTTTGTCAAGTTGATATCCCATAGGGTTGGCTACCACGCCCATATTCACATATGCCGCGTCCCTCAAATGGCACATCAGCGGAAGATCACATTTGTCTTACCTGTTTGTCCAGCTTTCATACAAGGTTTACAGAAGCATAGCTTGTAGTTTGTTGGCGAACCAAACCAAAAACATTCGAATGAATTGTTTTGACGACAGTCTGGAAGCGCCGAACGCAAAATGAAGCGTAGACTGATTTAAGCTGTTTTGAAATTCATGAGGCCATTAGGATTTAGCTTGGCAATATAATACAGCCAGTGGGTCATGTTCTCCAGCAACATGACCGTTCGATTAGCGGAGACTGAAAACTTATCATCGAGCACTTCATTTGACACCAATGTACTTTTATCGTTAGCTCAAAGCTTTGTGCTAGAACTCAGGTGCTGTATGTGTATTTTTAGTGCTCTCCAATTCGCCCCTGTTGCCCCCTGCTGAGTGGGGATTGTGCATCCATAAGAACTTTTCCTGTGGTATAGCTGGGTATAAACGCAAACGTTTGTAGCACACAGTGCATCGCATATACTATGCAGAATGCGATGCTTATAGTGGACGGTGTTAGTGGTTGGATCTGGTTCTTTTTGAGACATGTGTTTCTCGCCTTAAGGCTTCATCATTAGCGGCGTTTTCCACACCGGGAGTTAAATTATTTTGGCGAATGGGGCTTTAATGGTGCGACTAGGGAATTTCTCTCCTGAAACAATTCGGTGATGACTATCTCTTTTCAGTAGAAAGTACTTTGGTCCGAACTTTTGTCAACCTAATGTTATAGAAGCGTTACGTGGATGACGCCAAGAAACAAGACCAGTCGAATGAAAAATTACTACTAGGCCTGGATTTCATGCATTCGGCAAGCTAGCAAGTCTTTGTTGACTGATTACACGAAGATTCCACTAAGTTAAACGATTGAACGAAGATAAGTGCCTTTATAGGCGGACCAAGGCACAAGTTTTTGGGAGAAAACTTGTTCGAAACCCTTTATAAAAGGACCAGAAAGTGTAGTTTCTTGCTTGAGTAACTCACTATTGATTTGAAATCAGCCGAATTAGCGTCAGCTACTAGCAACGAGAGGAGCTGCACGCCTCGATTTAATCAGTACGCCGCCAACCCTGGATTACCAACAAACGCAGCGGCGAGTCTTTGTGTGCTGGTGGTTTTCTTTTACCGCACAACATTCTGAACAATTTCTGGATTTAACAAATAACTTTCACAGCAGTATAAGCTTGTGAGTGTTTCCAGTGGATTGGTTTCATGCGATTAAGTTTACATGTTGCCCCCACATCACACCGCATCATGCAGGTTTGTCAACCAAGTCGTACTTTTCTGTAGTCAGTGGCAAACAGAAATACCCCAAATGTTCATAATAGGGAATAACGTAGAATTTGGGCTTCGTCCTAACCAGTTATTACTTAATTCGAAACGATATTTACGTGAAAAACGGTTAATTTGCTTATTATTTTTTTGGAAGACGTTATAATTACAAAATGTTGGGGCCGGGAATTTTACTACAACTTTATGGTAACAATGTGGTTTGGTTCCGTGCTGCGCGACAGTTGTTCCAGTGTCGTACAACGATTTGAATTGTCTGAATGGGTCTCCAGAAGTGTAGGCATCTCGGAATAATTGTGTTGGGCTAGCACCAAGTCCCTTCCACATTTGCTTCTATTCTTTTCTTCACAATACGAATTTGAAACAAATTATGGTTGCACGGCAGCGCAGCATCAGTGCTGAACATTGACGTCGTGCCATCCATGACGATGACAGTGGTTATGCATGAACGACTACCACAGGAATTCTGCTTGCACTGGAACCTCTCCGGTAGTTGCCTTCGAACTCCACAGAGAGCACATAACTAAGCGCTTGAGAGAGAATGAAGTTTCGTTTTGTAAACCTTTATCCATCGTAGTGTAACTTTTTGCGCCACACAAATTCAAAAATAAAGATTTTCGT